>DF237590.1:0-48116 GCA_000708835.1 Klebsormidium nitens
GGGGCGGAAGAACCGGTGCCAACGCTGAGGCACTCCATCCGAGAACGGAGGGCCCCAGAGCGGTATACGCTGTGAAGACTCTAGAATAAGCTCTGTTATAGGAAACAAAACATAAGCCAATACGAGCGTGGGGGAGTGTTGTAGTACGGTAGTTAACCGTAGGTTAGTGTTGACTGCGGTTTGACCGTGTTGACCGGTTGACTTCGGTCGGAAGACCGGTCACGTGGGCCGCGCGCATTTGGGAACGGACGAGCAGACCAGACGTGCCTGATACTGTAGACGCTCATATTGACTTAGTTTGCTAGTTATAGTCTAGGTGACAAAGTAGCAGACCCCTGGACTGATTGCAGGACACAGGGCAGATTTGCTAGACTATAAGGAGGAAAAACCAACTTGTAAGATTCATTCACTTCCATTTCGCTTGCATCAACGCTGTTTCACGACACGGCCCCTCTTCAGTGTGCTGATGTCACAGATACAGAATGCCGCCTAAGCGACCCGTGTCCTTGGAACTCTGTTCTTATGTACCGGTCGCAGTTCGATCCATCCTCACACATTTTTTCGGGAGCAACTTTGCCACACAGTGATAGCTGTTTGTCAGCTGAAGAAAGCACCTCATGCTTTATCATTTCAACAGGCTCGCTTTCGCTCGAAGGCAGTGCCGAGCAGATACGGGATGCTCGGGGTAGCCCAGCTTCTCTTGAATAGTCCGACGCTTCAACGTAAATCACAGGGCCGAAGTGCAAACCCTCCCAAGCCTGTCGCCAACGGAACCGGAGCCTGTGAAACTTTGGTGCCTGGATACTCCACTCCAGTTCTTACCACATTCCTTTCAGTAGAAAGCTCCCGTCACGCTTGGCCTCGTCGTTCCTTTCCTTTTTGCGAAAACTTTGTCTCTTTTGTTGGTTGGGCTTTTGCGGGATCCTAGTTAATGAATGTACGATATGCGAATTTCGTCGCGCTTCGTGTCGTCTTCTGTTTGTCAAGCAACCTTTATCAATCTTGTTCCTTCACATACGTCCTAGGAATACGTTTGGCGTTCGTAATTCCGTTGGCTTTATCCTCATGTGTTCGTTGATGTAAAGTATGTCAGTAGTGTGAGGCGACTCTGTCCAATTCCGTCGGGCCCCAATCCCGTTTCCGGCGGTTGTAAGAGTTCGAAATTGACAACGGGTGCGGAGTTCTGAGGTGAGAAGCGTCCCTGGCCATCGGTTTAAAGTACGCTTGGAGAGTCTTTCTTCTCAGGTGGTAGCATCAGTCCCGTAACACTGGGGTCGTGCTTCTTGGTTCTTTTTATCAAACAAGTTTCCAAGGCTTTTATACAGAGTCACCTTTCAGACCACGGCGGGTTCAAAATCTTCCTTACTCGTACGGGACACACGCTTCCTTGGTTGCAAGTTTTCTGGATATGGGCTGGTTGTTGTGCGTCTTTCTGTCGTATCTATTTGCGGGTCTGGGTTTAACCCGCCACTGCGCGCTTTCCAAAAACTCTCAAAAACGATCAGGAAGTCTGCATCAAAATCTATGTTGAGACTGGGAATCTTCTCTGTGGTGAGAGGAGCCAGTTCTGCGTTGAGATTGCAGGACAGAAACTTTGCAGCCGAGGCCACCGTCAAGGCACAGTAAATCTTGCTGTCCAGTGCACTAATTGTAGCGTCAATTACGGCACAACCCAATCCGTCAGTATTTCATCGTTCTCAGCATCCGTCTTCTCGTGCCATTGGGTCAGGTCCTCTGGACCCGTCGGCTTTCTGGAGGGCTTGCTCTCCGAATACTTTGCATGCAAACCTCGCGCGTTGTGCTCGATCTGAGCGGCGCTACCAAAATCGGCGGCTCGCTTCTCTCCTCGGCCTCAATCCGTCCACCTTAAATGTACTGGTATGAATCACTTTGTGCTAGTTTCCTCGTCAAAGCTGCGGGCGTATGAGTACAAGTTGCTCGGCACCGAGATCGCTGAGAGTTGCAGTTCCCGCTTCTTGAAGCTGCTACAGGGTTCTGGCTTTTGAATCCCCTATGATGCCGCTTCTGCGACTTCTCCGTCTACTGCCCTCTAGGTTGTCGATTTTTCTGCTTCGATCCACTCTCCTCTGAGAATCATACGGTTCGCCTGGGATGGACCACTTCCGTTGAAGGAAGATTCTGTGAAGACCGTAACTCTCGTTTCACACCTCTGATTGGTCCGCCTCGTGGTTAATCAAACACCTTGAGCCGGCGACGATGCTTGATTATTAGGAGGCACATCCCAAACAAAGAACCTAATCAGAAGGCTGATGCCTCCAGAACAGAACTTCTAAGTTTGCTGTGTCCATGATGTATACAAACAGAGCTGCAACGGAGGTCATGACGATGAAAAGGATCTATCTGCAAATCGCCCGGGCCGGGTTTGGGACTTTAAGATCGAAGCCCAAGATGCTCCCTACTAGTCGACAATCTCTGTACACGTTCCTCCAAGCAGTTTCTCTTCCTATTCTTGCACTTCTGAACTTTAGGGTTTTCCCAAGCTTCCTTTTTCCGCGCCTGTGTCCCCATCAATTTACTACAGTCCTGCACGTCTGCCCCAAAATTTCCGTCTCTCGGAAGCCAATGGGCTCAAACTTGGTCGTTCGCATGTGAATTTTGTGAAAACACGACAAGCCCGTTTCGGTGTCGGTTTGGATGCTTGTAAGCTCTTTCCGTCCATCTCGGTCGGTTCCCTTCGGGTTAGCAGTCCCTGTATGCCTCGACCAGAGTTAAATGTCCACCTCTCGTAATCCATCTTGATTCGCTACTTTCATTTTGAGAGTACCGTTGCTCTGTTGGGTTAAAACTTTCGTCCGAGCTGGTTTCTGCTTCGGCTGATAGTCTGCCTTAAAGTGCGCTTTGAGTTCGCGGGGGACGCTATGACGAGCTGAATCCTGAGCCGGGAGAGCTCACCAAAAGATTGTAGCCCGATGCGCTCCATTGTTTGGTGCACCGTTCCATTCTCGGTGCTCGTATACGACGACAAAACACCCGTTTCGAGTTGCGCAGCCTTTCTTTCCAAGAGGAATGTCGACTTCCTATCGCACTGGCTGCGCCACTGCATTTGTGCATTTGACCATTTGACCAGTCTCGCGACCTTTGCGCCAGGGCGCCGACCCAGTCTTTTTGACGTTTCAGCTTTCCCGCCTTTGTCCGTCTGTTCCGCCCCACTATCTTGCAGGCTTCGTCTTTTCGTATCGTAACGGTTTTCAGCAGATAAACTTGGGAACCGCACCCACTGCATCAAAGCATGGCGTCTGCTACTGTTGCTCGGCGTGCGCTGACGGCGTACTTGCAAAGGCAATAATAATCTCAGACGGCATGCGAAGAGGCGATGCTGAGCTCAAGATGGGCAATCGCCCATTCACAGTAAGGGTCACGTTGTGAATGCCCGTGAAACATCTAATTTGTTTTGCACCCTTTCGTATCCCTCAAAGCATGGCCTTTGTTTTCGCCCTTGAGAAGTCTGTTGACGGCGTGTGGAGGCGACGATGAGCTTAAGATGGGCGTTGAGAGCCCAATCGTGTTCAGATTTGCAGATTGGCTCTGATGCTTCGTAAGGCTTACAGGCGATGATTCTACATGGCTTTCACGTTCTCGTTGGCTAATCAGGAGTGAGGTGCCTTACGGCCCTCCCTGCCACGTGGCAGGCTGGCAAGCGATGTGTCGCTGGTCTCCACGCTAGCGTCAGCCTCAAACGAGCTGTCAAGGCGCTAAAGCAGCCTTCGCAACTTTTGATTTGAAACCCACGTTAAACTGTGCTTGAGATGGACCTGTTAGACTGTGAGAAACGGATTACTGGTTGTAGGGTGCATATTTTTTCATATGCCACTATTGCCCAAGTCAGGATTTTCTTGAGCCCTGTTTTTCTCTTTATGGTATTACATGTTGGACCTTGTCCGTTGTTGACGGACCACCAAAACGACTCGGCCAATATCAGCAGCCTGTTACCTTTCTGAATGGCCCGTTGATAGTTTCCTTCGGCGTCAACTTCTGATCTTTGCGACGTGAGAATTCTGGGCAGTGGACGTTCACACGACGTGGCTGCAAGAAAGTGCCGTCCCCTTGCTCGTGCCTGCCCTTCTTTACGCAGTCAAAAGTCGTTCGTCATCGAGCTATTGTTGACATGAGCAAAACAACAAAGGCATCTAACATTCTGCTGACAATCGAGGCCTGATGATCGAAAGCTGGGTGCGAATTGCTCACAACCTCTTCTCCGAAAGCGTTGACGCGCGCTTCTTGGTGATCTGCTCAGTGAGATGATGAGTCCGTCCATCTTGCAGGCGAAAGGAAGCACTCTAGGCGGTCCCCGTGGCGCGCCACTTCGACTGTAATGGTGCCGATTAATTCGCGGCTAGCAAGAAGGGACATACCTCAAGGTGAGAAGCGTAGTTGAGTATCTGCCGCTTTGATTCAAACTACCTATTCGTCAAGGTCCTCCCGTGGTGCGCTAAGACCTAGGCACCAAGAAAGTAGGGGCGTTTCTCTGGTCCGTTCCACGAATGTAAGCTCGTCAGTCGTCAACTCGTTCTGTTGAATATCTGTTTCGTAGAAATTTCCCAGGAGCTTGCTTTGGACACCGAATATGTCATAGCTGTTTTTTTGCCTCCGTGACTTCCAATTTACGAGATCTTTCGGGATCTTTTGAGATCGTGTTTACCGTTCCGACTACATGGATCTGCAGACCTTGCTATATCCACCTCTCTTGAAAGCTGGGTGCTGCAACGTAGGCGTCCCTTGTTAGATTCGACATCCAGCCTTGGGCAATTTGCGCTTTCTGCGCCGTTTCTGACGTCTCGGCCAACCCTGCACGCTCCGCACTTTGGGCCACTTGCACGCTTTTGCATCTGGCGTCACCACTGATCCCGGTGGTCATTGCATTCCTTCGGTTTTTTGGGAATTCACTTAGTGATTGACAATAGCAACCTTTCGCAACGGCGTAACGATCAGCGGTACTTATTGTTATCGGTATCCAAAGTGTAAAGAGCTAGGTGCAGATTGCGTTTGGTTTGTCTCAGGCTATGACGAGCGGGACTGGGACGCTTCAGCAAACCCACTTGCAGTCTTTGCCACCTCTGACGCCTGTATTGCGATTTAAGGGCAAGTCCCTTCCACTACCACGTAGTATAAAGCAGTGTTCGTGCAGTCTTGCTATCTTCGCGCCCGTTTTCCTGCAGTCTGGTGCATTCCTCCTGCAAGTCTGCTCCTTTCTTCATCAGCCGCTTCGGTCACTTCGTTTCTTCCCCTATCTTGGCTTATCTGCTGCATTTATTTGTTTTCTATCATCTCGCGTACGTTCCGGGAGGACTATGCATGAGTTCCTATATGTCTTTGATTGTTACTTTCGCGACTCTATGCCGTTCTCTTTGCTCCAAGAATCCGTCGAGCTTGGTTAGCGAGACGTTTCCAGCCTGCCGTCCTGCCTGAGCTGCACTTTCACTAATCTTGAGCTGCACTTTCACCAATCTTTGTGAAGCGATAACCCGGAGCTCCATCCATTGCGATGTGCGCTCGTGACTTGATTCACCGCAATTCCCAACGTCTGCATGTGTGTTCGCTAAACCTTCCGAAAATTCTGCTCGGATCTTTCCATTGACTTTTGACTCTCAAATCGAAGCGTTCCTCACGTTTTTCCAGTTCTCTTCTTGTCGTGATTCAGAGAGGTCTTACTCCGACACAGTGCTGAAATCCCAAGGAAAGTAATGAGCTCCAAATCTGTCGGTCGTAAGTCTAGAAGGCCATTGGCCGCGCTAAGAGTTGGACTTCGCGGTCCCAATGCTTTGTATGTTCGGCCCTTCAATCCTTTGACGCATGGTCCTTGCTCAAACAACTACGCGGAACGCCAAGGATGCGGAAGACAGAATGAAAAATGTAATGTGTCTGCGCGCGCTAATCTCGTGGACGTGGACCTCGAGCATATGCTTTGATGTGTGTAGTCAATCTTTATCGAGGATTGTGAATGTCTACTTATATGGTCACTTTGTAGGAAAGGCAAGGAAGAGCTCAGATCTGACGAAGAACGTCGTCACACTGGCTGTTGTCGGACGCCTTCCAGCATTGATCCTCTCAACTCTTTTACTTTGTCCATGACTTTAGGGTATCCACTTATACCTAACGTGCTTTATTTTGCTGTCGCATTGTAAAATTCGTGGGCAAGCTGGACCTGATCGCCACCTTTTGTGCTTCCGCGCCTGACTTGCCAAAATGCTTCAGGTTGCTAGCTCCTTTCTACAGTGTTTCCCACGTCTCATTCCCACTGCTTCCAACATTTTCAGCATTCATGTCCCTAAAAACCTGGACCTCAACAATGTTAACTTGCTTTAGGTGAGAAACCAGCTGGGCAGCTACCGCAAAGCCGCTGCTCTGCGGTGAAGAGCTCCCCCCTTGGTCGTTCCTGCCACCCGGTCTTTTCAGATCTGAAGCTTCGTATGGCGGCCCGTGGTCTCTCTCCAGTTTCCACCTTTTCGCCTTGCAAGCCATTTGAAAATTGAGACCTCGCAACCCTCACGCTTTCTGGGTACGGTTGTCGGATTCGTCTCAAGGAGGAGAACGCATAGTGCAGATTCTGTTTTCTTGATCACTTTTGAAACTATGATGCTGGATTTCAAGGGCGTGGTCTCAAAACACATTTACAGCCACTGCGAGAACGCCGACATTTGCTGGAGTGGGGTGGGGGCCCGGCGGCTGGCGAAAGTGCCCGGCGGCTGAGGGGCCCAGGGATCCGGCGGCCGGCGGCTGTGCCCGGGGAAAACTGCCCCGGGGTCCAAACCAACAAAAAATCCAGGATTCTAAGATATGCCGGCGGTTTTCGCAGCCGCTACGCGCTTATGGAACATAGGAAATAGTTTTTTGTGCATTTCCAGCCGTATATTGCCCAAAAAGTGTCGTATAGCCTCAGTTTTTGGAATTTTTATCCCATTTTTTGGGGGGGCCTAGCCCGGCGGCTGGCCCCAAATCCGGCTCAAAATTCAGGGGGGTCGGGGCCCGGCGGCTGGCAAATTGTCGGCGTTCTCGTAGTGACTGCAAATCTGTTTTGAGACCACGCCTTGGGGTGTTTCGGCGAACCAGTATCTTTCGTGCATGTCCCGGACGCCTTCACGCACAAACTTTGCCCGAGCTAAGATCTAGTGCATCTGATCCTGTGACTAAGGCTGACGTGCCAATACGTTTAGCTTTCAGGCGACCGGTCTGTTTTATCACGGGTTTCCCTAGTCCGATGCAATGTCTCGTACGATCGGAGCTTTGAGGAAGGCAATGAAGAGCTTCAAGTTTAAGCTGGGTCGGAAGAGCTCAACGATGGAACACCGCTTCCTCAACCCCGATGCCCTCCGTTCCTGGTGCGCAGCTCCATCTTCGAAGCTTCTCTTGACCCCCAAATGCCTTTCGAAGGTGCTCCGCCTTTTTTTTGGGCCGATAGAATGCTTTTAGTTCTCGCCCCGCAGTTGACGCTTCTATGCCGCGCAAGCGGCCCAACACCTCGCAACTCTTGCACTGGTGTGGATGCCAATCGCGAAACTTGAATCAAGCGTGTCGAGTTGCATGTCCCATTCTCTTTGGCGCATTTCTCCAGGCTGTGACGAGTGGCTGTAACGAGTGGCTGGCGGCCCAGATCCCTTCATTGGCCTTTCGGACGCCTTTTTCTACGCAAGTCGCCATGTGGAGTTGCAATGACGTGGGTCGCTTAGCGATATTACCTGATTGAAGATCAGGAGCATAAGGCAAGGACGAGCCATAGTGGGCTTAGATGCTCCAGGTGTGTGGTCGGAACTGATGCCCCATGGAAGTGCTTAGCACTCTAGCGATAGAAAAGGCTTGGCGCTTACTCCCGTTTGTTTTGGACTCATCGACTGAGTAGGCAAAGGAAATGAGGACGTGTTGGGCATCATAGGCCAAGCGCAACCTTAAAGCATCTTGCAGTGTGTGACACGCCTTGATATGTTTATCTCAACTCAAGTCCTGGATCTTTCTGGGCCATCCAATCTGCCTTTTGTCGAGCGGCTCCTCTTAGCTGGTCGACGAGTCTGTTTCCGGATGTTGTCGGTGTTGAAACCGACTCGGCCGTTTGAGCTGTAAATCAGGCTCCACCGGCCGTCTACACTTCAGGTCTACATATTGGCCGCATCATGAGATGCGAGGTATTTCAAATGGCAAGGACTCAAAGAAAATAAGAATTTCATGTAGAAACTTTGCCCGAGGTTTTGGAGTTCCATGCAGAAGAGCTTCTGCACGTACTCGGTCAATCTTGTAGATTCTGGCCCCCTTCTCATGTGGCAAAGATGAGTACTCCGTTGGTACAAGCGCCCCAACGCTCATTGCTTCCACTGCGGCTTAACGCCATTTGCAAAATTACTTAATCATGTGCATCTCGACAACTTGTCGGCGTAAAAAGAATATTCCAACTACGGGTCGAAAATCTGAATTCGCCCCTAGCTTCTTTGGGCTTCTTCAAAGCGCAAATGGATCAGTTGAGACTTTGCGCCAAGTCGCTTCAGGGCCGCTTACTTTCAATGCGAGGCAGTGACGACCGGCATTAGGGTGCTCCGGCAGCGCAATCTTTGACGTCATCGACCCCGACGCCCTGTTTTGAAAGTTTCTTCGCCTCAGGCCTGCTGCGCGCATAACGATCTTGTAACCTGATCCGCGGACATCAAGCAAATATCCTTGCGCCACAAGTCCGTTTGAAGCTCGTGTCGCGCTCTTATATCCGTCTCAATCTCTTCCGTTCTTTCTGGCTGTCTGTCCGTTTTGAGGGGCACACGAGCCTCCTGTTGATTAAAGTTCATCTGAACTGGTCCTTGCGTCTTTACGTTGAAATGTTCTCCAAGGTTTTTGTCCGGATGCTTTCCAGGTTTCAATGTGTGCGCACGGGGACATACTCCAGACGACGGGTCACTGCTTTTCTAGGTCGCAAGATCCATTCCAAACGTCGGGTTTTGTATTGAGGCCTTCTAGCTTCAGTGCTTCTGTCGAGCCAGCACCATTTTTTTCCCGCGTTTGGCTTCATCTTTTTTGTTGATCCAATCAGTAGTTGATTTGCCCCTGATGCGGTTGACGCAGCGTCTTGGCCGGGCAGTGCTGAGGCATTCCCTTTCTAAGTGAGCATTGTTGCCTTATGGGTTCCGCCGTGCGTCTCCATTCATGAGCTCATACATTTCGTGCGCACTTGTGTGTCACCCGGCCCTCCCCACTGGGTGCAGGCATATCCCTAATCACTTCTGCCTTCAACGAGGCACTGATGAGCTATGTATGGGCGCCAAAACCCATTGCTGCCCTTAGTGGAAATGGTTCTGATGCCGTCCCAACCTTGGAGGTGGTAGCACTTGGGCTCTTGTTCCGAAGTGAAATGGTCCGTTTTGCCGACGGTCTCTAATTCGGTTGAGGGCATTAGGAGCCATACCTTGGTGGGAGAAGCTCAAGCACCCTATGCGTGCGGACAGTTTCAAAACATCGTTCTTCGGAAATGATTCAAAAAATCGATGTTCGTTTCGTTCGTTTGACTGAGATCAGACATCGAATCGCAACGAAGGACCTGTTGCAAATCTTGGACGTGTGTGAGGCCGTGATGAGCCATGCCTAGGTGCGCAAACTGCCATCCGTCCTTCAGCGGGCCAAGCTCTATGCCCTGAATCTATGAAACCGTGACTGCGTACTTAGAAAAATGCCTCCTTTGGTGAGTATGTGTCACTGGAACCCTCCAACTAGGAATTACGTGTACCGTAGTAAGTGGTGGCTGCTATATTGACAGCAGCGACGGCTAAGGCGTGGTACACAGGCCCAAACGAGCCCGTTCTCACACGGATTTTACAACCGCTTTTATTGGTTTCGTTCCAATGACACAAGCCTGTTGGTTGGGCAGGTCGCAAAGAACGCGTTCGTCCGCGTGGATGTGCTGAACCTCCCCCTTCCGCTCCAGCGCTAATAAAAATCCTTAGCCGTCGGGGAGCAGGAGGTGGTAAGGCAGAGCTCCTTCTTTAATGACGGGTCTTTGCAATTCTGGTTGTACCTCCCACTTGTCCTTGCGGCTCTCGGGTCGTTCATGTTTTTTCGTCTTCAAGTTCTTATGGCTCTTCTGCCTGTGTGGAAGCCTCTCACCTATATAACTATCTTTGGTCCGACAACTATTCAGCAAGCTCTGCAAAATTTCTGTCATGGGGTTTGGTTCTATGTGAGCTGCGTGTGCTGTACATTTCAAGATTTTCTCTGGTTTCACGTCAATCGCAACGCCCATTGCAAGTCCCCGGGCCCCGCTGTTGGAGCTTGCCCGGGATGCTTTCAACCTCTGACAGGCCGCGTTAGCTAGTCAAGGACGGAAGAGCTGAAGCCAAGGCAATGACGATTTGATTCCTGGGTAAAAACAGCCCAATCGCAGGGAGGTCGCACCGAAGCCAACGTCAAGGATACAGCCCTTTCTCGTTGGTGCTAATTAGCAATCATACGTAACTGTGTGCTTACTTTCTACTCAGGCGTCGTTGTCCTAGTGTTTGTGCTCGAGAACTCTGTGTATCGTTTTCTATGTGGTTGGCAATTTCATTGAACCCTCGCTTGCCCGCCACAAGACGCATTGTCATTCACTGTTGTTCGCTTTCGTTCTTCTGCTTCAAAGGGCCAGTCGTCTGTCCTTTATCCCAACACGTTTTCCTAAAATTCGCTTTCGGTGATTGTGACCGGATCCGTGCTTTTGCGCTCAACTCGTTAGAGACGCAAAGAAGTTGCCCCTTGCGTCTTGGTGGGCGGCTTGCGCTTATATATACGTTTAGGGTTCTTGAGCATGCACATTCTTATATGATTCATCCAATAAAGGCGGTTTCTCTTGGCCCTTGATGCAGCATTCTTGAAACCTCTTACATGTGGCTCGTTTGGTTGATTTCCTCACCGAGGTACCATCTTTCGCTTTGGCGCCGAGCACGTTCCCAGTCGGCTCATGCCTGGCCATAGAAGGAGCTAAATGATTCTCTGATGCCGCTCACTCTCCTCAAATGCCCCTTGAATCTTGCACCATCCTTCCGATCAAATTCTGCAAGTGTCACTTTCTGATATCGGATTCTTGGACCACGTTGTCAGCTGTCATGATGTGGTGAAAACCTTCCGGTGCGAAGAACTTATCGCAGGCCCTCGCTTTATGCAATTGCATCTGCAACCTCTTGGGTTGAATTCGTTTATGAGAGCGAAATTGATGAGGTTCTCTCCAGAAAAGATTGTTTAGACGTGGTCTTTACATTTTGAGAAGGAGGTCCCTGGTCCAACTAAAGAAATGTGGATTCCGACAGCGGTTTAGAGAGGTCGATTCACGAAGACGGTATGATTGAAGTGTCCGCACATCTTTTTGAAGCCAGCAGCCTTTTTGAATTCTATGGTTATAGAATAACCGACGGGTAAATTTACCTCTTGTGGGTTTGTGCGTCTGCGTCGCTCCTAGAAGTATGCAGAGACAATACTTTCCCAGCAGTGACGAGCAGATTACCTGGGACGTCAACGTCCCAAGCAAAAGTTTTCTTTGTTTCGCGACGCTGAAGCCTCCTTACACTGTTGGGACCCAACGTATCGTCTCAAGTCAATGCTTCAATTGCCCATGCTTCAAAACCGGCAGTCCACTTCCGTAGCCGTTGTGAAGCCTATCAGATCTGCGCAATTGACTGTCGATTCGGCTTCGCGAAACTTATTTAGGAAGCTTTTATTGAAGGGCCAGGGATAGCGGAGGCGTTTGTGCAGAAAGCTCAAAGGTTGGAGTATGTTGCGTCGGTTTTGACGCCCTTGTATCTGTTTTCCCGTCCAATTATGCACATAACACGGCCAAACCTTTCGAAAGTTATTCCACGTCTATCAAGCTGGCCTACATTTATAGAGAGTAGTCACAGTCCAAGTCCGCGGGGCTGCCAGTCACAACTTAGCTGCGGAGATTTTGTAGACGGGGGTGTAATACCGGTCACATATCGATAGACCGAACCGGTCGGTTCATCTGTTGGTTCGTATATTTTCTTACCCGCATTCATGACGATAAGAGGCAAGCCTCCGTCGCCTCGAAAGCGGACGGCCCATGTAGTTGTATCGGTCGGAGGAAACCTTCAGCACGTTCTTACAATCCTCGAAATTTGCACCTCGTCGGGGTCAAAGCAACGGTCATTTTTAACCGGGCTCAATATACCCTGTGCAGTGGATTTGGAGCATCAAACGTTCCAGAGTAATTTTTTTAGCTTGTTTCTGACGCCTTCCAATAACGATCTGGACGCGTATCGAATCAGCTTTGCGTTCCGGATTTAAAGTCTCCACTTCTGTTCTAGGTAGGCTGCTAGTTCCGGTCCACTAGTGCTTTGAGCGACTCGGGAAGTGGTAACGAGGCTGGCAGCTGTGAGAAGGTGATTTGGCTGGTTTTGTTTGTCTCGTTCCGTAACTAAAGCTTGCCGGTTGCGGTGCTCAGGGCCGCGTGACGCAACGCTTCCGATCTTTGGGTTTTAGAGCCCTGGCCTTTGATGTGCTGCTTGCTCTTCTTTCTTCGAGATGAAAGATGTGTGCTGATCTGTGAATCGAACTTCTGCCTGTTTATACGGAGGTAGTTAGTTTTTTGCGGGTTACAGAGTAGCTTGTTTTGGCAGTGCCACTGGAGTAAGTGGTGAATCATTGCTGGCTTTATATAGCCAAATAGTCTGAGTGCGCGTCGCGCCTAAGTTGCATACTTCAAGCTTGTGGCGGCATCACGGTGCACCGTCTTCTCAGCCGGGTACTCGGGGCAAACATGGCGTACGTGCAATTTTACCAATACCGGACAGAACGTCTGCTGTCAAACATTTATCCCTTCTCATACCACTATCGTTTACTTAGTATCGTTTTGGGTTGCGAAAGGCAATGATTCGAGAACAATGGGCTAGCGAGCGCACGATCCATGTTTTGAAGCGTGTAGCACTATGCATGCACGCACTCACTTGGTTCGATATAAAGGACCCCGCTGCTTCCGGTCAGCTCTCAAGATGATACGTCCTGGCCTTTATCAGGGCTTGACTCGGAGGATATAGCCCCAATCGGAATGTGTTTGCCGCAAACGCTTTCATACAGCTTTGACCGTACCCTTGAAATTAACACGCTCCGAATGCGGCTTAACGAGACTGTTCTTTCAGCTGGCTCCCGTCTCTGTTGGAAGCAGTAAAGCTGGCATGTAACTCAGCCAACGGATCTTAGCGCTTTGAATGTGGCGTCTTTGAGTGCACTCCTTTGTTTCATGGGGACTCAAACTCCCGGTGAAGAGTCGACTCATTTCCATTTTCTTACCATCTTCAGCCAAAAATTGCGTGCCTCTCATTTATGGCAATGATGGAACCGGACTGGGCGCACAAAGCCCAGAGATCATCTCCATTTGGTTCATTCGCCCTCCATGTGACGCCCTATGTTGCTCAAATTCGTTTTTTAGGCCTTGCGTATCTCCCCATACACATGTAGGTCGGTAGTTTTTTTGGCTTTGCGTTGCCTATCGGACTCGCGCATTTAACCGTAGCGACTTCGTAGATTGACGCTTTGGCTGGATTGCTTTTGCGAGGTAGGAGTTCCGGCCTCGTGCTTTCATATGCAGGAATGCGGTTGTAATTTATCCCGCGAACGAGACTCCGTTCACGGCGTTGGCAGCTCCTCCTTGGGCTGTATGCATGTGACGAATCAAACAAGCTTTCGTACCTTTTTACAGATTGAATCCTTCGATTCCGAAACGAGAAATGCGCTGTCGGCGCACTGGCACTAACAAAATCTGCCCAATACCTGCTTCAGGTCCCGCTTCAGACTGTTGAGTTGACGTCTGTGTAAGCCTAGTGGTCTTACAAGTCTTTCTAAGAAGGAGAAAAGCGTGCTATGTTGTAGCTGTGACGAGGAAAGGTTGGCGGAATGGCCATCTTTGATACTTTGTTCTTACGCTACTGAAGCTTGGATACTTTGGCAGTCTCGAAGAGGCCTCTGCAATGCGTCCGCTTTTATATTGACACAAGATGTCCAGTCAATGTTTGCGCTCAGAACTTTGCCGGGCTTAATCGTCAGTGGAGACTGTAAGTTTCGGTACGTTAGGCATCCCGTGCAACAAAGTGTATATGCTGTGATTCTGGCCCGACGCCCGTGTTTCCTCGCCTCCCCGCACTCCACTTTAGAGGTGCCTTTCTTGTGAATTCCTTGCCGATCAGTCGTGTTTGCCCAAAAGTGAGGTCCTGCACTGTTCTGGAAGGGTTTTTTCGTCGAGTATTTAGGCGTGCCCTTGAAGGCTCCGGCTTGCAATGGTGTACTAAACTTCCGCAACCGCTGGTTTTGCTGGCTTCCTCCGTTCAACCTTTTTCCCTTCTTGTGGATATTGCAAGATTAAAGACACGTGGCCGGCAATGACTAGGTGACGTGAGTGGGAGATTGTCTCATTTGTCTTGATCTTCGTGCCGGAAGCCGTTCGTAGGATCTTCGTTTCCAAGTACCAACTGTAAAAGCTGAGATGCCTGTTGGGCCGTCATTAGTCGTTCTGTCCCTGCCGTCGAGGACCGCCAGCACGTGCTTGGGGACTCTGCCCCATGATACCTGTTTTCGAAGGACGACGCCAGGTGACACTCTGCCCGCGTCTCCAATGGTGTCCACGCATGTGGCTTGCGGCGCCGTACACTCATACACCTTCACCGGCTGTCGCCGCGGTTCTGGTGCATGCGACCGAGCGACTGCAAAGGCGGTATCTCATGCATCATGTAATCCATGTGAGACTATCACATCACGCCCAACTCTCTTTAGTCGTTTGTAAATTCAGCCCTTGCAGAACCTTGCCTGTTCCATTTCTTCCGAGTTCTCGGCCTTGAAAGCTCAAAGCTTCTGCAGCATATTCGAACTTCAGGAACCTGCGCGCTTCTGCTCCGTCCAAATGTATCCATTCCTGCACGCTCCGCCCCTTATTGAGCCGTTTGGAAAACAAATTTTACAATCGCTGCATCGTTGCAACGACTGAGTGCTTCCGTGTTTTCCACTTGGCGCCTTTCTTCCAGGCAAGGGGCCCGACATTTTGCAACATTTGCTCTTTGAGGTATCCACCTTGTCAATCAGAATCCGATGCTACGCTCCAAGATGTCCCTGTCCGGTCAGCTCCCTTCCCCACGCTATGACTAGTGCTCTTGACGAGCGGCTGGGATGCTTCGGCAGCCCATCGGGTTTTTGTTGTCTCTTTCAGACGCCTCTTGTTGTGAGTAGCGTGTGGTGGATCCGCGGGCTGCTGTTAGGTCCTGTGCGCCTTTCAGATTCATCTGTCTACAAGTCGCCAGTCTTCTTTTCTCCGATGGATAAGAAGTTTGAGCTCGGCAACGTTCACTCCATTTTCGCTTGAGGAGTTCTTACGCTCCATCCTGGAGTTGTCCCGCGGGTGACGTCATCGAACTGACTCAGCAAACGGTGTGTCGTCTCAATGTCAGCCACTCACAGTATTCATATTGTTTGTCTTGTTTTTATTCTCCTGAAGAACTTACAAGTAGCACAGGGCAAAGATGAATGGCGAAATGAGCCTATCGGTTCACGACCCAAACTCGACTTGTCAGATGCCCATGCACTGGTCGATGGCATACTATCTCGGAATTGCACTAAAGAACGAATCTTGATCTCATTTACGTGGCCTCTGTTGACTTCGTGCACCAAGGCACTGATATACTTCAGTTGGGCACCAGAGGCCTACGGCAAGTCTCAGCTTCTCATTTCCCCTTGCCCATGAAGAATCGTTAAGCTTTCAAAACACCAGAAGCACCGTGGCGCGCCTCGTCGACAAAGGTGCGCCGCACTTTGGTTTACTTTATTTTCCGTTAGGCAGTGAGGAGTGCAATCCGCCCCCGATCACGCTCACCGGATGCCTCTAGCTGGTGACGCAACAAAACCGAGTGCGCTTGCTGCAACATTATGTGTTGGAGCTTCTTCAAGCACCGTGCCACTTCACTCATAAATCGTAGTGCGAAGAGCATTTTGCTGGTGCCTAACATTAAATATGTGTTGTCGATACTGGCAAGCTGCTTCAGGGTACTCGGGAAATAATGTAAACGTATATAGTGTGCCCGTGGCGCAAAGGCCGTGGCATGGTGCGCGGTTGCCTGCGCTCTCTCACGAAAGTGACGTGCCGGAAGTACGAATTCTTGAGACATGTGTGGCTAGCGCTGGCAATATCTCGGCGCACCGCCACTCATCCTGAGTTGGGCACACTAGTTTTTGATCAGTCTCGTCCTTTCTGCCTGTATCAATGCAATCCGGTTGCTCTTCTGGTCTCATTGTCTGGTCGCGGCACAGGTCTGCTTGTTGTGGACTTTTGTGATCTAAGAGTCCGTCCTATGTGATCGTCAAGCCTAACATCCCGTCCGCGTGTCTTCTCGTCCAAGGCATCTTAGCAACAGGCCGTCGACTTTCTGGGAACGCCGAGTTGTTTGCCCTTCTAGTGCTAGCAGAAGTCCGTTCTCAAAGTTGTCCGTTCTTGAACTGTTGAACCTTACGAGATACAAAATAGACCTGTCAATAGTGCTCCTTAGGTTAAGACTCTCGACAATATTCGGCGTACTGGGAGCAATATATATAGAAGGCAATGACGAGCTTGACCTGAGCAGCAGATGCCCAGAACATGTTCGCATAGTCGTATGCCCTCTCAATCGCATCTCATGTGCGCTTCTTTTTCTTAGGCCGCACTCTAGGGTGGATGATGCCAATAACACGTGAAACGGCAATGACGAGCCTTTGTGGGTTAACAGAGCCCACACCTCGGTCGTTCGATCGGAATCCTGATGCCGGCTGCAAGGGTGTTAGACATGTGCATCCCGACGGGCATGTCTGCTTACAAACTGGTCGTTGTCTATCACAACTTCGGCTTGCATTTACTTTTCCTTTTGGGAAGACAAAGATCAGCCATGGAGCTTGATGCTGTGGCTACGACCCACAAACGTGTCCACCGCCGTACCGGCGAAGTTACAGAGCCCGATTCGGCGTGCTGTGTGGGTCTGGTTCTGGAAAAGACTCCCAAGCTGCCAAAGGGATCGACGTCGTGAATACGTTTTCGGCTGACTGTGCCAGCCTCTGGTCGCTTCCGTATCTGATGCTCCTTAACGGCGCTCACGACTTCTCTTTAGTTTGCTACTGACAACAAGATAATACGTCTGTCTAAGCAGCTCACTCTAGCCAAGCCTTGACATATCTGCGCTTCCGTGCATGGGTCTCGCACTTTCTTTGCGTGGCATAATTTGATTCTTTAGGTCTCGCTTGCCAAGGTGAAGCACTTGGGAGTTCTCAGTTCTTGCGCTCAGAGCTTTAGGACCAGTTACATTCAAAGGCCGTGACAAGTGACACTGGGATGCAATGGCAGCTCAGTCCTTTTTCACTTTGAACCGGATGCCTTTTCCTAGGACTGTATAACGCAACTTAAGGTTCCTCCCTGCTACACACGGAACGATTTTTGTGGTTACCCCTTGTTCGAATCACCTCGATCCGATCCGTTCCATTTTACAAAACCGTTTGACACTTTCTTTAAGCGTGTTCTTCCAGCTCGGGAGATCAATCGCTCGGTTTGATCTCGGTTTGATGAGCACACTTCCGAGCTGATGTCATCTGCTAATTCTGTCCAATCTAGTCGTAGCGCCATCTGCGGATCTGTGTGTTGGGGCGTCTCGACCCCTCTTGTCTTATCCTTTCCTGCTAGGAGTCGGCTACTCTGGGTCATGGATAATTATAAGGTCCCTGAAAAGCTTGCGGTTGCTAGCAACCCCCGGGCTCTGGTTGTACATCCCTCCTAGGCAGGGTCACTCAACAATTCGCACCTACCGGCTAAATGTTTGAGGCTCCATGTTGTGACTAGCCTGGCTTGAGTGCGGGAAGCCCAAAGTCCAGTCACATACCGGATCCTGGGAGTCCTCTCTCGGGAATACGACCATCTGAATGAAGTACGTTTGAAGTACCAACTCTGACGTATTTGAGGCTGTGATGAGCCATGCCGGGGCGGGCGCCTTCCGCCCAGTGAATATGGCCAGTGTCTTAGCGCCGATGCCTTGATTTTACAATCTGGTACAGTGGGCTGGTCTCCTTTCCTTACCATTCGTCACTGATGAAGCCCGTTTAATCTGTGCCCTTTCACGGATTACCTGGTAATTTGTAATTGGTAATCTGTCAGGATTTTTGCTGTCAGTACTCCAGACAAGCCGACGAACAATTTTGTTGCCGTTGTGCATCATCAAGACGACTTCGTTTGTTGTGCAGGTTTGCAAAACTCCGGTTGCGGTCCCGGGCCGTTCAGGCCCCCCTGTTCCGTCACGGGGGTGCTACAGGATCTTGAGCCCTGGAGAAGCGGGAGGTGGTGCGACATAACCTCTTCCCGCTGTTGAGTTTCTGCGGCGCCGCCTCTAGTTGCACACGTTCCTGCGCTTAGGTTGGTACGAGCGGCCATAAAACCAGTTCATGCAGTTCATGTGCAAAGCTTTCCGGTTTTGCGACCGGTCGCTACTTTTTTGCGACGGACATTCAGAAAATAGTGCAAAGCTTTTCTAGGCAGGATCTCTTTTTTGAGCTTTGAATTTAGACGGCATTGACGGATGATTGACCGCTCCTTCACGAAATTGGCTCTCAAGTCCCTACTTACGGCGTGTAGTGTATCCCGTGCTAGACACCCGTTTGAAGGAGGAGGGCCTCTGATCGGTCGCGACGTGGCCTTCAAGAATCGAAGAAACTTTTTTGGTAATTAAG
The DNA here is from genome assembly GCA_000708835.1 of Klebsormidium nitens. Lineage (NCBI taxonomy): Eukaryota > Viridiplantae > Streptophyta > Klebsormidiophyceae > Klebsormidiales > Klebsormidiaceae > Klebsormidium > Klebsormidium nitens. The sequence continues at coordinate 18,691 of DF237590.1, forward strand.
TGTATCTTTCTTGTGTTAAGATGCAAATGACGAGCCGCAATTGGGTGACTCGGGCTCATGGACGCTGTGGTTCCTTCGATGCTGTAAACATCAGGTTTTTCAGCCGGCTCTTGCTCTTGTTCGGATTGTGTTCTGTTCAGGACAAAAGCCCCTTTCTGCACTTGTCTTCCGTGATCTGCGTCTTTTTCTGCCATCACAAGCAGATCATATAAGCCTTTAGTAGCTTTACATTGGTCTTTGAAGCGTGGTGCTGCAAGGTGTTCCAGTGGATCTTTTGCGCCATTGTAGAAGGGTATACCAAGGACTTGGTACAGCCAGAAGGTCAAGCAACACTCGTAAGATGGTGCTGAAGGCGATGATGACGTCATCTTGGGCGGATCAAACGTCTCAAGAGACTCTTTCCACGGCGACTTGAAGCCTTTCAAGCTTTGTCCGACGACTTTGTCTTGTCAGTTTTCTGACCACCCAAAGTACTCGAACTTTCTCGGTAGAAACCGGAGATTCTCCAGAAACCTCAATGGGGCTCAAGCACGTTGTACGATGGAACTAGCGCGCCACATATCCAGGCTTGGCAAACGTTTGGCTGCGTTTACTCATCGGTGGCATGGAGAGGACGTTTGCAATAGTCTAGGTTATTAGAGTGCGCGAGGCTTGTTTAGGTGTACCTTGCTCGCTTCTTCCATTTTCCCTCTTGAGCGACACAACTACCATTCCCCTTTCGAATGATCCCTTGGTGGGTGCTAATCTACCGCGACTGGTCATGAGTGGTCACAGGAATCCGCCGTCGGTGGCTCTGACGACCGCAGCTTGACCTGTCTTCACCAATTCTTTACGGCCAAGGCTGTGAACTATCTTCGACCCGATTAAATCTTCTTTCTGTCATTGGCGGATCATCCTGAATGTTCTTGTGCGATTTATTTGTTTCCTGAGTTGGATTGTCAAGTGTCGATAAAGTGCTGCGATACTTAGTGGCAGTGTTGAAGCGATTGCGGGTTGACAGCCCGTTCGTAAGTGACCATGTTGATTCATAAGCCAGGCACCGCCTCTGTTTGCGAGCTTTAATCCCGTCTTTCTTTGTAGGCATGTAGGTCGCGTCTGTGCTGTGCCCAGCTTTTTAGGTTATAGATGGTAAGCCTGTGATAAGCCGACTACGAGCGTCCAACCCTCACCGAGCATGTAGATACACTGAACTTGGAGCTAGATATGATCAATCCGTTGGCCCTGGCAAGAGCGCTCATGTCTACCTTTCGAAAATTCAATTGCGATGTAGATCGTTCCTTAACTTTGGAAAAGCCTTTTCTCCTCAATGCTGCGCAGCACGGCTACAGTACCAAACCCTGATGCTACATTCCGCTCTTTCAGAGCATGTCTTAGCTCTTCAAAATCTGTGACGCCGGCAGATACCGGAGCTTGCGGCTCGTCTAACGGCCACCTGAAATCTTGGATCAATCTCTTATGCTCAGAGCGTCGTAGGCGGAAGGTGGTACTGTCCGACAGGCTGCACCTTTGTGCTTTAGTAGACACCTGAAAACCCTACTGAATCAAGGGTAGTCTTTCTAGAAAAGCTTTGCAGTTACCAGCTTCGTTGAAGAGGCCGGGCAGGTTACTATTTGGCTTGCAGAACAGCAGGGTCAACTACGTTTCTGCCAGTTGAGTCTGGGTGATTTCGAGGAATCAGCGTTGGCCGATTCCGCCGGTTGCCCACTGAATCCATTGTGTCTTCTTGAAGACCGATGAGGCCTGCAGGTAATGTTTGGATCCTTTATGTCTGAACGCACGCTGTTTGGCAATAATTCGCTGCCTTCAAGCTGTCAAAGCTCTTTCACATCTCGATTCTCAGTTGCCACGTGACCTGAGCTTACGATCTTTTGTTGCTCCGTTTGTACCATGGTCGCGGCTTGTTTCACTATCTTTTCCTGCGCTCTTTTCCTCTCTCGAAACTTAGCACTTTTGTCCCCCATCTGAGCACCGCAAGCCTTTGCATGCACGGACGCGCCTCTTAAACCTGCGGGCTACCCTTTTCTTTTTCCTTTTATGGAGAGGCGAAACATCGTACCCCCAAAGGGGCCAGTTTTCTACGATTGGAGACCATGTAGCCACTCGGTCGGGATCCCCGAATCTTATGGGTCTGTTTGTGTCGGAACCACGTGGAAGCCTCTGCGATCGTCGATAGGCGATGATGTGCTTGATTGGGACGTTTCCCAAGCTCCTTTCATTTTGATGCCATCGTCCATAATCGCAAAGTGGTACTGTGGTCCTTTGCGGAGATTGCCCTAGAATGTTTGGGACACAGAATACCGCTGTGCTGTACCTGCTTCTGATGGTTACTCTTTGTCACATGGTTTGAAGGCAGTGATAAGCCGACAGTGGCTTTGAAAGCCAGAGCTCTACTTGCAATTTGAAGCCATCCAGCATCAGAGAAATGGGGCTGAACATTTTCGACTGCAGTTACTGTTCGTTGCTTTGGAAATCAGGGCTCGGATCGCGCTTTGCTTTGTCCCTCCTCATTCTTTGGTCATTACAGTCGTCACAACTTTGATAATTGTACCTTCTTGAGCATCTTTCAAAATAAATTTTCCGTTCGTGGCGCTTTAGTGAATGAAATTGGCAATGACAAGTCACAAGTAGACGTCGACGCCTACAGCCCGCTTCTCTCATCTGACGCCGCCAACCGTTGTGCAGGCCCATGCTTGATTTCCGCTCTGAGAATCTTGTATCCTGGAAAAAAGAGCCATCCAGATTTTATCTAGTTCCATCTCAATATGCGTCGGTCGTGTCATGCTTCCCTAAGGCAAGGTTGTCATAGCACGGAATAGATCGCACCTTGATCACTCGCACGTGCGTTGTCCGCAAATCACTTGGCTTTGATCACTTTTTTGAACAGCCTTAGTTTGAAGTCAGCTTTCAGTCTTGAGGCGTCGTAGACAGAGGGCCACGCAATACCGGCTACTCCCACACTTCCTGCAACCCAGTCTCAGCCTCGTGCTTTGTTGTGCATCTCCTCCTTGAGATGTATGCATGTAACAAGTCAAATCAGCCTTCCGCACAGTCTGTCAGATTGGACCCTTCAATTTGGCGACAGGTAAAGCGCTTCTGGCGCACAAGCTCGGCGGATTTTGCGCAGTAACTACATCTGACTGTTGAGTTGAGCTTCCTGTAAGTCTAGTGGTCTTGCGTGGTTTTTCCAGAGGTAGGCCGAAAGCGTGTTATGTTGTGGCTATGACGAGGAAAAAGCTGGCTGGATGGCCAATCTGAACACATGCTGCTTATGCTACTGAACGTTGGATACTTCGGCACGCTCAAAGGAGCGTTGTTATTTCGCCCGCTTTTCGTTCGGAAACAAAATTTTGAGGCACCTTTATGCGCTCAAACTTTCGCTGGCCTTGAAGTCCCGATATCTGACCGGTGCATTGATGCATTCATGACACAGTAGATATCTATGTCCCTTGCCGCCTTTCATTCTGGAGGTGCCTCTCTGTTCGACCCCTTGCTGTTTAGTCGTTTGCCCAAGACTGAGGGTCCTCCACTTTGACCGGGCGCTTCCTGAGTTGGCCTCTTAGATCCTGCATTCGAGGATTTTGGCTTCGAAAGAATTGTTTTCTGCCCATTCTTGTTATACCATCCTCCTGCGGTCAACCTTTTGCGCTTTCCGTTGGTAGATGTCAACGTCAGAAAAGTCATGCATTGTTCCGCATCGAAGAGCTCCATATCTGGATGGGAGGTTTTCACATTTGGCATTGAGTTGTACTCCACATTGGAAGCCGACGTCCGTGGCTGATCTTCGATTCGATTACCAACCCTTAAGCTCGTACATACCCTATTTTGACCTTCGTCGAAAGAATCTTGTCTGCTGCCGGCGAGGACCGCCAACACGTGCGTGAGATCTTGCCCAGTGCTCCGTGTTTGTAACGGACGACGCCAGCCTGAGGTCACGAACCGCGTCTCATGCAAAGTATCCACCCCCAGACTAAAGCTAGTGGAGACCTACCATCTGACCGGCAATCGCCGCGATCCTGGTGCACGCAGCCGAGCGACCGAAATGTAGTTGTTGTGCCCGTTTAAGACGATCAGAATCCGCCCAACATCGCGTTCCCCTTTCTGTTAGTCGTTCGTCTCTAATTACGAAAGCGTCTGACTGTTGGTGGCAATGATCAGCCGTTCCTGCCTCATTGCCACGACGCCGTGTTAACTACGTGATGCCTTCGATATTCGTTACATTGGTTCATGAACATTTTCAACACGCTTCTCAGAGATTGCCACGGTCCTGTTTTTGCATGTCCTCCTCTGGGAACTTTGATAGAAGTTTGACGGCAATGAGCAATGCATGCTTGGGCAACATGCTCATTGATCGGGGTCATACATTGAGCCTCACAATCTTTGATCTCGCTCTCCGTTCGAACCGGTTCTCTTCCGGCACCCTGACGTCGGTTCATGCTCCTAATCTTAACCATACTTATGCGGGTGTTCTAAGATCCGCATGGAAAAGTTTTTGCCTCAACGACCGTTTGATCGTGTAGAACATAGATTTGCCAGTATTCGTGGCGCCGAACCCTTGTGATGTTGCTAGAATCTGCTCTGGCCTGCGGGGTTCTGCTAACGTGATGGTCCCCTTACAATCTGCAGAGCGCGTTTGAGCACCAGCTTCTGTACGCTAGCAACCCGAGCGCAGTACTGGCGAACCTGAAAGCTGCCTCAATCCCGTGGTAAGTTTTGAGACTGGTTTTTGCAGTGTTTGGAAGCTTTTAACGGCATCCAAGACATCCATATCACACTCTTTCTGGTCAGACACGCACCAAGTGCGTCAAGATCTCATCATCCTAAGTGGTTGGATTCTTCACACCAACCTAAAACGCACTAACACTCAACGTCGTCGCTTTTCTTCTCGTTGACTTGCATCCATGGCCTCACAAAGAAGAGCTTGGAAAATGTCTCTGGGCTTAAACGTGAAGAGTTTGAAAACTTGCTCTTAATTGACTATGCCCCGTGCATTTCATGCATTCAGTCCCCTTTTAAGACGATTAGAATTCTCCCTGCTTGCGGGCCCCATTCGATTCGTCGTTCGTCCCTAATTAAGACGCTAATTCTCATTGTTGGCGGCAATGATCAGCCTTGCCTGATCGGCAGGACGCGTTGAAATAGCGTGATGCCCTTGGTCACATTGCCTCTTGAACTTCTATAATACGCTTCTCAGTCCACTCGAATTGTTGATACGGTTCTGATTTTGCATGTCTTTCTTCGGGAACTTTATCCGTCTGGCGGCAATGAGCACTGCTTGCTTGGGCAATATGCTCAGTGTCGCTTGCAAAGACTGAGCCCCACAGTCTCCGAGTCTGCTCTTATTCAATGTACGAACCGACTTTCTTCTTGCAGTCAAACGTAATGCTCCTAATGTTACCCCTACTTATGCCAGCCGGCTCGAGCCTGCACGGAACATCCGTTTAACATTGCAGAACATAGACTAGCCTGTTTTCGTGGTGCTTTATGCTCTGATCTTGCTTGAATCTGCTCTGCCTTCCCACTTTACTGACGTGGCACCTTGACAATCTGCAGAACGTGCGACAGCGCCAGCGCCTGTACGCTAGCTCCCGAGCTCAGCACCGGCGATCTGACAACTGCCCAAGTCTGTGGTAAGCTTCAAAAATTGCTTCTCTCAAAGCTTGGAAGTGCTCGACATCATTTGACAGGTTCAAATCACACTTCTTCTCGTGCGACACGGCATAACTCACCATCCAAGGTGTTCGGACTTTCTCCCACGAGCCCAAAGGTCATTGCCATCTTATTTTGTCGCCTTTCTTTCCTATTCTTGCGTCCGTGGCCTCACAAAAGAGAGTTCGAAAACCACGCGGGCCTGAAACGGGAGAGTTTCGAAGCTTGCTAATGAAAACGTCGACTGATCTGACTGTTCGACCGCATGCAGCATTGACTCTTTTCTCACAGCGTTCCCGTTTGGCTTCCGCCTCTGGACGGTCTTCTCTAGACCGACGTCTGCCCATGGGAAGGTTTGCACGATTTATCGCAGAAGAAAGAGTATGTGGCTCTTGGTGGCTTCGACGCGCAACTTTTTTGGCTGCAAGGCCACTTGGGAGACCGTTCTTATGATGCCAACGGATTTTTAGCTTCTTCCCTGGGCTGTCTGCTTGTTCCGTTCTCCTCTCCGGACGGGCGTTTCGCTGCGCAAGTTTTACATCGCTTTGCCGCGTCCATGAGGCAGATTGTTGATCATCATCGAAGTCCATATCGGTGCAACCAAAAACTGCACGCCCGCTTTCAGGTCGCCACAAGGGGCCGCGTGCGCCAGCTGGCGTATTTTGTGATGGCCTCGTTGCGTCCTTAACTGAGGCGTTTTTGGATATGCTCGTTTTTCTGCCAATCTATTGGAATTTGAGGAGCCTCTGCGCGATTGCATGCTCTTCTTTCATATTTCGGGTTTTCTGAAGCTATGGCGGTTGAGCTGAACGCACCGCTCTTGCTCCACCAACGAGGTTCAATCAATCTTACGGAAATTAGTACACCTGTCGAGATAGGCATTAACCCTGTATAGTTGACAGCGTTGGCAATGATGAACCACACATGTTTGAGAATGAGTCATACCTGCTTCAGTGGTTACTGGATGTCACCAACGCAACTGAAAGTTGCACTTCTTTTCAAAACCGCCATTTCCGTGCCCTTCTATTCTTCAGACTGTCGTTTGATTGGTTACCACTGGGCAAGAACTTGCGCGGCAAGATCAAGAAATGTGCTCAAATGCCTCCGCAACCGCGAATGGTGCGGCTTGCTCCTGTCTCAGAAGTTGCGAAGTAACAAAAGGCAGCTCGTAGTTCCCAAAACACCCAGCCTAATGTGGTGACAGAACCCATTTGCACTTGCTCGAGCCTCATCTCCTGTTGGGCCCTTGATGCCACGTTGTGATAAAAGCGAGGTGTCATTCAAACCGTCAAGTTTTCAACTCAGTTTCTTTTGTGATGGTGCGCTGCACTTCTCTGTTGGTCGAGCGTCGCGACTTTGGGTCCTTCTCATGCATTGAAAGGCGAAAAGTTATCAGAAGCGTGGCCTTAGCTTTCATGGCTTTCGTCGTACTAATATAGCTTGATGTCTGGACTGGGTTTCGTCATGTCAATCGATCTGCTCTAGCTAGCATGCAATCGTGTGTCGTGCTCCTTTCCCTTTGATCCTAAGGGGAGCAGTCGCGTTCGAAAGCATGATGAAGCAGTTGTGCTTTACCAAGAACCCAATTTTGTCAGAATGGTACGGCTATTGACGGCAATTGTATTAAGCGAACGCGCGTTTTCAACACTTTTCACAGCATTCCACCTTGACAATTATGACAATCAAGCTGCTAGAAGTCACCCCTTGCTCGGAGTTCACCACAGCAACCTCCTACCGAGCATTCGAGGGCTGTGATAGACCGACCAGTCACCGGAAGCCCATCCGGATCTTCATGTCACCAGTTTGATGCCAACCATTGAACATGAGAGGTGTCCATCGTCCGACTCTTCCTTGGTACCCCTTGAATTCTCAACTCAGTAAAGTCGGAAGTTGAGTCGTTGACATCTTCGCTTCAATACTACTTGGTTGTGCACAAAGCAGCTTGTAGAGGAGGGATGGCCGCCGGGTCGGCGCCTGGAGCCCATGTGGTGACCACCTCTAGGACTCGTTCTGATCCATTGTTCGATTATCATCTTTCTTGCCATGTGCTCCTCGCCTCTCGGCTGTATTCCGCTCGCCTCTCTGAACTGCAAACCGTCAGGCTGCAAGGGTCAAGCGTACACCCCAGCTCACCGCGACTTTCGCCCTGCGAATCCATGGTGCAAACTATCTTGCTGAAATCTTGGCTAGCTGCTCCTTTTCGTCGAGTATCGTCATGTATAGCTTCTGATTGGATATCCCTCCTGGCTGTTTCTGCCACTTAAGGAGAGTGCAAAGGCGGTGATGTCCATAACGTGGGCGCTCGGAAGCCCATCTATGTCACTGAGTAAGTTCAAACTTGAGGCCATCATTTCCGAACTCTTGTGTGTCATTTTCGGGCTCCGTTTCCATTCCGTTTCGACGAAGCGCTCATGGTCTTCTCAACCAGTGTGGTCCTGAATCAATTGCTCGTATGTTGAATGTGAAAACAAGCATAGGCGGTGAGAGTCAGATTGCATAACTTGAGCCTATGCTCAGAGCCGCATTCTCGAAGCCGTGCCGTTGCTTCTCTTGGAAAGAGCTGCTTTCTTTCAAGATACGCGTTACGCTCTGCTCTAGTCTGCGCGTATCTTGGACTTTTGAAGACTTTAAAAGTCATTTGGTTTGATTGGGTGACGATGTACTGGGCGTCAAAGGCGACTCTCAAGCTTCTGCTCACCTCGCCTTGACGAAATGTTCAATCAAGGCTATGAAATAAGTCGAGCTTTGCAGCATCCATCTTTTCTTGTACGTGGTTATTAAAGTCCGCTTAGTACGATGATCCACTTTGGAATTCACCGTCAAATTTGACGTAAGGCAAAGAAAGCCAGACCTGCATGGGCACTAGACAGCCCAAGCTTCTTTGATGAACAGCCTCTGATGCCCCTCGTGGACGAATGCTTAGCAATGCGTTGATGAAAAGAGGACTTCAAATACTCCGCGGGCTGGGGCGCTTTTTGTTTCGGCAATCCTCGTTCGGGAATTTTTGGAATCCCGCAATTACTGATGGCAGTGAAGAGAGCCCAAAGCCCACAAAGGGGACCTCCGGTTCAGACTTATATGCCAAAGTTGCTCGTTCTCAACGATTGGAGTTCCTGTCGCCATATACGCCCGTCTATGGAAGCTTCCCCGCCCTAATTTGTTTGCGCCTTCTGAGGTGGTTCACCGAAAATCTATTGGCAATGATAAACCGCAGATGGGCCCAAAATTGCCTAATCTCGCATCTTTCTGTTTAAGCCGCTTGGATTTAGAGCTTTCCGCACGTCCGCCTTTGATTGCTTTCACATGAACTTAGCACCCGACCTTTTTCTAGGGTTTTGATTCACTTTTTAGTTTGGGGTTTGGCAACTTAGGCCCCGAAGGCAATGATAAGGTCCAAGTGGGTGCCCAAGGTCACCCAATCGGCAATTAAGTCCGAGGCCACCTTAGGGTTTGGGACCAGATCAGAAGGGGCTTCTTTGCCTCCTTTTTTTTAGGACAAAGCGTACATCGAAATATTGCATGCCGGAGTCAAGCCACAGTCGTGTGTCTTAAATTGAACAAAAAACGCGTTTCCTGTGTCGATTTTGCACTTTCGAGGCGTTGCCTGGGATCTAAAGGGTGCTTTCACCGCAATCCTTGTAACCCGATTCTTAAACGAATCCTGAAAGCCTTTGCTTTGGACGAACGTGCCCAATTCGAGTGGGTGAACATTCCTTCGATCTTGTCGTCCAAATGGTCCCCCTTGGCCCACGAGTTTCCTCAACGGAATTGGAAAGCAGATGCGGACTTCAGTGGCGAGGATGTGCAGCATTGTACACAAAATGTTTGGGTGCAAAAGTACTGCGTATATCAAACCAGCTTTACCAACACAATCGAGCCGGCAGTGACGACTTCCACAGCTTGGGAGATGATTGCACATGCCGCCTCGGTGATTGGATGCCACCCGCTTACTTGAGGGTTGCGGTTCCTTAGCTCTTCAACTCGCTAAGGATTTGGTGGCTTTTTAAAGGCCGGCAGGGACTTGCGCCCATGCTTAGAGACCTGAGCCTAAGATGTCGGTGAATGCCACGAGGATGTCGGTAACCGGGCAGTCCCAATCAAAAAGTGGGTCCGTAAAATCATTCCACTTTTCTTTTCCTGAGCCATCGAGCCTCTTCAAAAACTTCCCACGTTAGGCCTTGAGTGCGTTCTTACATGTAATCATCGCCCTACCGGTCTCATATTCGTGTATGCTACTTAATCTCGGGCATGCGCACGGCTCCGACGGCAATGACTAGGTTCACGTGGGTGCGCAAGCCCAGGCGATAATCCAGCAGACTCGATGCCTTCTTGCGAATTGCGAACAGAGAAAGGTGATTTTCCAATGTCATAGTAAGGCGTGATGAACAACCGATGTCCACTCCTAAAATCCCCTTTGTCTCACGCCGTCTCTTTAAGTCTCACCTGGTTTGACCCAGGTGCTAGCTTGCCATAACGCTTACTTTCTGGCAGCCAATCGGGTCTCCTCTTCATGCAAATCGAGGTCCTCGCTGTCTTTTCTCTCTTCCCTTTTACAATTTTGCTTTGTGTCAGGCCGGCAGTCGAGTTCAACCGGCAAAATGCTCCGAGGTTGCTTGGATTGATTCTGGGATCTCTGCTTGAGCGGGCCCTTTGGCTTTCCGTCGCTTCTCCGTGTGAAATCAGTGACGCTGGCATGGACTTTTGTTGCATGGCTGGGCTACCGGCCAAGCTGCTAAGCAAGCCCCCAAGCATGCCCTTTTTAATGCCGTTCTGGTGTCTGCCGTGAGTGACGAGTCATGCGCGTGGGTTATCACCCTAGAAACGGAAGGTTAGTCAGATTGGCGGAAAACCAGTGGTGCAGGCTTAGGAGAGTTTGTTTTTCTTTGTGAGGGCCCTTGACGTCTTCTGTCGAGTTTTGAGCCTGTCGACTTTTGAGCCCGGGCCTCTGGGAAACGCCCATTGACACAGTTTCTGTCGACGACCTTCTGATGAGGCCAGCCACTACTAAACGGGTGTCGCAAGTTCTTTATATGGTTGAGCGTTGCACTCAAGGCGTGAGCCAATTGGTTTTAACTGTGACCTTTGCTTTCGCGCCTCATGTAGTCCGCTGATTATATCAGCTTTTTAGCAACCTGGTGTAGTGTTTTTTCCTGGTACTTCCAATTCGCCATTTTCAAAGGCGATGATCACGGGTCAGCGGTCGCAATATTGTAGCCCACCAGAGCTTTGCGGCCATTGATGCCTTCAATATTGGAAGGATTTCACGCAGCGCTTTGTCTCCCGCTGAGTTGCGCGCTCTTGTGATTGCTGGAGATTTCACTGAGCATTTGAGGGCTGTGATCAGTAAGAGTGGATACCAAAGCCCAGCCAACGGTTGATTCCTATCTGATGCTCTTTTGATGGTTTGGGAAACATCGTTTGTCTGGTTCATTTTTCCTGTTTGACAATGACTGTTGTCTATCTCTTGCAGGAGTTGACCGAGCCAGTCTTGGGGGCAGCGATGAGCCGAAAGTGGGCTCCAAAAGCCCAAAACTTGTTTCTCTGACTTGAGCCACTGAGACATTTGGACAGCTTTTCGTGCGTTCGTTCCTAGTTGCCGCCTGGTTGCCGATATTCCTCTTGCTTCTTGTGGATTGCTTCCTCGTCGGGGTTTTGCAGATGCTAAGCCCACATACAAACAGAGAATCTCAAATGAACGACCCTAGTATTCATCCCAGAAACGTAACAGGTTAAGTCCGGTCTCTCACACCTAAGGTGGCGGGTTTGGCCCTTTCTCTAGCCTGCTTTGCGTCTGTTTCGTGGCACACTTGGATCGCCCCCCCGTCGGTTTTCGCTTCCCTTTTAAGGCTCTTTGTGTTAGGTCGATGATGAATCAAATCGACATGACTGGCCCCCGTTTGTTTGGGGGCAGTGCCGAGCTTCTCTGGTTGATTAGATGCCACCTTCATTCCTCTCAAACAACAAGGTATTGCCTACTGCATGCTGGTGACAGGCAGGGCCACGGCGGAAGGAACCTGCGCTTTGATGCGGATTCCCAACTTGGAAGGCTTGCCGAAATGCTGCCCTTCGGCGGGTCCGACGACATGATCGCTTTTTGTCTAGGGGCTGCGCCATGAAAGTCGATGAAACCTTATGCGGCCTTTTTGAAATCACCATGTAGATTCCAAGCGGTGCCACGGTGGCGCTGTTCAATCTGTGTCACCGGTCGGGCACGGAGGGGCTGTTTGTGGCAACATATGAAACACCTCGAAAAGACTCATTCATTGGTAGTGTCTGCAATTGGCTCCGCATCACCTCGTTCGTTGCTTTCCTGTGCTTTTGTGCTTTCGTCGTCTGCGTCACTTCATCGGGAGGTTGAGACTACGCCTTGAAGGTGACGTCGCAGCGTTGCGGCAGATTGAGCGACTTCTGACGAGTTTCCGGAATCCCGGGCAGCGCCGCCGGGGCGCCCCGGCGACGCCCGGCGATCGACGCGGCAATGTGAACGCTTCCGAAGCGACGTCGGGGCGTTGAACACTTGCCCCCGAAAATTCCGCGCAACCAGTCGACGCGAAATACCGTGCGAACATTTTTTGCAAAATAACCGTCGATGAAAATTAGAATCGCAAATTGCCGTCGATTTTCAGCCCCGCCAAGTTCGGGAGACGCCGTGGCGGCGCTGAACACTTGAATTGCGGCAGCGCCGTGACGGCGCCGCGGTAGCCGGGGCTTACCCTTCCGATGTTCTCCCGCCGACTCTCAAGCGCCTCTTTGTGCTTTGTCGTGCCTGTCATCCACTATCGGCCGGCAAGGACTTTCGTTGTCGCATGAGTGGGATACCAGCCCATACCACCTCTGCTTCAATGAAGCCGCTCTCGCCAATCACCCGGTATCTTTTCTGGCCCACGATGCCACTATATTTGAAAGGTGCATCATCTTCTTGACTGTCCGGCTTCCGCGGTTGCCCTTTTGGCGAGTCTGGCTTTCTAGTACGCGCAATGGTGACTTTCAATATTCCGATTGCTTGAATTGGAGGTTCCTTGAGCCAGCTACTTACAAAACGTGCCCGTAAGTGCACGTGACCTGAAGTTAGGGTCGCCGATGCTCTATGCTAGCCTGCAAACTACAGTACGTAGCGTTGCCTTTCCTGGTGGTTTTTAAGCAAAACCAACGTCAATGATGGCCAGATACCGATAGATTTTCTGCAGCCCAACACGGATCCCGTGACTGACGCCTTCCAAGTGGTGAAAACCAAGTTTGACTAGCACTCCATTATTATACAACTGAGCTAATAAAATTTCAAACTGCTCTAGTTGCTGACAAGGTTGACGGCGCATCTGCTGGTTGTGAAAGGACAAAAATGGGCCCCACTGACAGCCCATCATGACGTGGTAGTCTTTGAATGCCACCAGTCGTTCGAGGACAGGCACTTGTCCGCTCCACCATGTTGGTGATCGCTTGGCTCTTTGACTTGAGACCTTGAGTTGTTTTGAGTAGTTGTGTCTAACTACCTCGCAAAGGATCCCGCTGCAAAATTTGGAACCTGCGGAGGTACAAATAAGTTTCGGAACGGGCCTCTCAGTCCGTATCTCTACGACCCCGCTCTGAAAGCAAGTGCCGCTTTCGTCGTTTTTGAAACACTATAATGACTCCCTTCTTTTGAACGATGCGGTGAATGCCAGTGTACCCGCAGGATTGACCATTTCTAAGACTGAACTTGAAAGGCACTTCAATATGTTTGTCCGTGCTCTGAACGGATGAAGTCTGTGAAGAGTTGGCGCTCCCCTTTTGAGCCAAGTTAGCACCCTGCTCGGAGCCCTTATGCTTTTCTGCTTTTGATCCCGTTCAACACGTAGAAACGGCTCTCGCATTGTCACTACTCGTTGCCTTTGATTGAGCACTATGGTCACGTCAGCAATTTCAGGTTCTATCAGGTCGGATGCTCTTGCAAAGTGCGGGCCCGGGGCAGTGACGCAAGAACAGGTGGGCTTCCAGTGCCCAACGGTATTGACGATTGTCACGGCTGATGCCATCACTCAAGCCGAGCTCAGAGAAACTCGGATTGCGTCTTAGCACCAATGCTCCTTCGGGGCTTGACTCAATTTCTTTCCTGCATTCCCATTGAACTTCTCGCATCTTGGATCATGGTTTTATGCCACTTTTCGGCAATGAGTCCAAACGGGCATCTTGGGTGAGCTCGCTGCCTTCGAGTTATCCTCTTCAGTATTCTTTCATATCGTCATTTTGCCAGATACGGGGCTTAAGATGTTCTACAGATTTGCTGCTTTGATAGTGCATCACGGCAGCTGAGTATGTCCGTTTGACGATCCGAGGAAGCAGTGATGAGCGGAAAGTGGGCAATGGATTCGCACGTGACCGTCGGTGTTTCGCTCTGATGCCATCGACCAGCAATGTAGGAGGTCAGTGGAAGACATATTTGTTTTACAACAAGCTTCTGTCAGAATTCATAGAGCATGAAGAATCTGATGTGTTTTTGTGAAGGCCTGAAAATCAGCACTTCGCATCAAAGCTCCTCGTCCGGTTCTGATCGCTTTGACACCACCAACAATCCATTAGAGGAGATTTGGGGTCAAAACCCGGCCGGAATTCGACCACTGACCTACTAGCCTAGTGAGCCTAGGCTACTAGGCTAGTGACCAGTGGTTCAGCCCCCCGCAACCGTCGCGCGCGATTAAATTTAAAATTTGACTCACCGTACGGACGATTTATCGCGATCGCGACGGTTAAATTTCGATCGCACGGTCTACGGTGAATTTCAGCTAGGATCCTAGCTCAGTGGCAGTACCGGTCAACTTTTGCGGGGGGTCTGACTAGCTAGCTAGCCTAGGCTACTAGGTTCCGGGCGGGTTTTGACCCCAGATTGTACTCGAATGTAAGAAACCCTGGTTCTCATTAGGACGTTTCAAAGATGCATCATTGACAACGGCTGTCTCGCGGCGCCAACGTTAAACCATTCAAAAGTGCTCAACGCTGTTTTAGAAACAAAGGCACACGAACGTTCACTTGAAATATGTTTGACCCCAGTTTGGCTTATGACCTCGTCGAATCCAGAATTGAGGTCCTTTTGAGACCCAATGTCCTCTTCCCAAAGTCTGCTACGTTCGTCACTTCAGGTTTGTGTCAGATAGTCGAGAAAGCATTTGTAAGGCAGTGACGAAGCATACTCGGGCGTCGAGGCCGGGCCCACTTGCGAGTCAACTATGTCTGACGCCATCGAACGTCTATAACGATATTTGACGTCCTTTCCTGGTCATCTTCATTAATGCAATATCTTGGCTTACCCCGTTCCTTATTGAGTATTCTCGAATCGCTTTTGGAAACCGATCTACAGTAGGTGGCTCCCAAAGGCCCACCCGTCTGTTTTCGGATCCACTAGCAGCTCGTAAAGTTTGAGTACGGCACGTACTATGATGCCTTTGCAGGGCCTACAGAAAAGTACCTCTGGGCGAATGTACCTTATCTGTCCTGCAGACCTAACTCCTGCTCTTCGAACCTTCCTTGGCATGATTGAACCTGAAGTTGGCTTGACTCGGCCCTTGCATTTGTTACTTGCTTCTGCGCCGATGCATATCCCTCTTTGCGGTTCGTCATCGCTGTGCATTTTTTGCGCCGGCGGCGCATCATATTATCTTACTTTGGACGCACGCTTATAGGGAAGACCGGCAAGGATGAGTTGAAGTCTGCTGGGGTTCGCCCCATTTTGAGAGGACAGGAGACGGATGCCGCCTCGTCCGGGCTTTTCCCGTCTCTGAAAGCTTACTGGATCGGCCTCCCAATGGTGTTGCCGCGGATTCCAAACCTTGCGCTCAAATCTGTGTTTGGAGCCAACTGCCATGAGTGCGAATGTTTGGAAACATCCTTGCCATAATTCCTTCGGTCGCAAAGATTGAGGAGCAATTGGTGGTCGGTACGGTTCCCCGGGCTCGCCTTTCTTCCATGTAGTACTCCAGTGGTGCCCCGATGGTGCTGCTCCGGGACTTCGCCTCCCCGCCGAGGCGCCACTGTGGACCTCAGAAAAAGCACGACAATGACTGTGGGTCCATTGTCAGCTTGTCGCCGCTTTTCTTCATGGTTTTTGGTGATCTAGTCATCAGTATATGCTCTTGGAACCAGAAGCGTTCAAAGAAGGGATTTCTGGTGGGATGAACATCAAACCCATTCCTATCACAACAGAGGCCGCCACGTATTCACCTGCTCAGTGAAGGCATTTGGCAGAGCATCTGGCGCCTTGTCCGCGTCTCACAATACCAAGTGAAACGTTAGCGCTGGAAAACATAGGCTTTCATCTATTGTCTCTCTGATCTGTCTGAAGGGCCGTCCCAAGGCTACGCTGCACTACCTTCCCTTGCCTATGCTTGGCTAACGGCTGGCCTTTCGACAGATGTTTCCAATTCAGCATTGCTTGTGGTCATTGAAAGGCCTCTTCCGTTTCGATTACGGCACTTTGTTTCGGTGTAACTGTTTGCGAACCAAGAGAGGATCTTCGCTGTACACCGAGCTGCTCAGTGCGCTTCCAAGGCCAAGATACTTTGTTGGCGGCGAAGATTCTGCACCCTCTTTCGGGTTCTGGGTAAAACGCCCAGGCAACCTCCACTTTGGTCTGATGCCGTTCGCATCATGCAAATACCGCAAACGCTCAATTGTTGACATTTCTAAGCTCTGGTTCTTCCGCCCGCCGACCTGGATAGTAGTTCGCTGATGCAGGGCAACGCATCACGCGGAGAATATGTTTTGCTCTCACCTAGATGACACGAGCCCACGTTGTCAAGCTCTTTATGTCCCCTTCCTACGTCCTCGTATCTCGCCTCTTTCGAGTGTCGGCGAATGCTAGCTACGTGCCGGCAATGACTCACCCATCAAAACCGTGGGCGCTCACCTAAGCTTTCGTTCTGATGCAAATGCGCTGCCGTGAGGACGTTCGAAGCAGCTAGAGTACTTCTGACCCTCACCTGGCGTCCGTAGCTAACTTACGTCTGAAGCATCTTTCTTGTCCATTCTCTTCGTGCCCTAAGGCCCGGCAAAGATGCTTGAGCGAGATGCTCGGTAGATTGAGAGGAAACTTGATGCCGACTAACATGTCTTCTAGGCTAACTGCAGCCTTTCGAGCTTGGTCAAGCTTGTATTGGTCAATCGTGCCTGTTTTAACCTGGCTGGTATTTTGTTGTGTGTAAGAGGCTGTTGGCTTTAATGGGGATCCTCGATGACTGGTCGTCTGAGTTATCTGCCTCTTACCACGTATGGGAGAACTGCTTAACCGTTCGCCGTTTACATCCACTGCCGAGTGCGTTGCAACCGTAACAGTTGGGGTTTTCCAGCCTTACCTTGTAGTAGCGGCAATCCCGATGTCCGTCTGAGAGTTGCCGGGGTTGTCCCATGACTCTCACTTATGTTACTTCGACGAACGTTAGTGGATCTTGAAGGTGTTTGTTAGGTCGAGGTTGTGAACTTCGAAACGCCACAAATGAGTCATCACGTTCGTCTTCCCGAAGGCTAGCCAGTTTAAGTTTTGGTCATCTGCTTAACAAACAAGAACAAGTTTCGAGATTCCCTAAGCGCCCTCCCAAGGCTAAGGTGCGACTCTGGAGCTCTCAACGTAGGCTCCTTCCTTACCGTTCCACATCACAGCGCCACTACCCTGTTTTCCACCTTCAGTTTTAACAGGGTATACAGACTCCTCAACTCTGAAAACCTCAGTTGCGAGGGTCCTCAAACGACCGCTTCCCTTCCTTGCAGGTGACTGTCTTTCATCTAATCTAAGCCGCTGATCCTGTTGGCCTTCCGTCTAGCTGCCACTCTGAGAAGGCGTCTTCTCCAACCTTCGCTGCACGCAAGCAGCACAAACGTCACCTTCCTGGCGTCATCATCCTGGAAAATGACGAAGATCAGTGGCGAAGCGCACCTCTACCAGAAACCGGGGCAGATCACCGGGGGTCACCTTGGAAAGGTGGGCTGATTTGGGGACCGAGAACTAGCACTCGGGAAAAGATCACGCTCCTAGAACGGAGCTAAAAAGACAAGGGCCGCTAAGCGCTCGTCCAGTCCCCAAAAGCTTTCCAATAAGTTGAGCTAGCAAACGCAGCTCTCTCAAACTGTGTCTTCAGCTCGCATCTCCCAAGTCGGGGCTCGGATTGAATTCTGGAGGATTGTAATCAGGGTTCCTGCGAAGTAGGTATTTGGGAGTAAGCGGGTTAGGCCAGGGGGATCCCTCCCCACCGTTTCATGCCTCCACCCGGCATCAGCAGCCGCGGCGCCTCCCCCCTTGCCCGACAGCACTCAAACCCGACCGGTGACCAGGCGCAAGAACTAGATATGGACGGAAAACGGTCGCTGGAAAACTTGGTGTCGGCGACTGGGGGCCGAGGGGCGGGCGGCGGCGATAAGGCGGCGGCGGCGGCGCAGAGCTTCTACCAGCTTATGTCCGTGCTCCAGTGGTGGTTCTTCAACGTGGTGGTCGTGATCAGCAACAAGTACATCTTCCAGGTGCGTATACCGTCTGCTTATGGTGTCATTCGCTTCCTTCTTGGCTTGGAAATTGTAGTCAAGAACAATACTCTAGTAAATTTGCACCAGCTCTTGAGCTTGCGTCACTGGTGGTTCTCTGGCTCGGCGGTTGTCAAGAGCAACAGTTTCATCTTTCCAGCACGTACTCCGTTTGCCGATGTGTAGCAATGTTCACGTTTGAGGGAGATCATCTTTCTGAAAATCTGCTATTTACTAGGTCTTAAACGTTCTGCCAATGTAATGAGCAGATCAGCGCATAGGCGTTGTTCAGGTGCGTAGAGCGCAATCAGGCCTACCGATTGAATAGATAATGCTTTCATAAGTCTGAAAAGTCCTTCTCGAGGGCTGTTCGAGGAAAGTCTACCCTATTTTAGCTCTGGTGCATTGCTTGGGTACTGAGACTTCATTCCGCTTCTCCGCAGATCTTCGGCTTCAAGTTCCCGCTTACGTTAATCACGATCCACTTCATCATGTCGGCCCTCGGGGCGTACCTAACCATTAAGGTAGGCGTTTGCTAACCATCGGTCAAGGCGAAGGTCAGGATTCGCTCATTTGGCTCTGCGAACAAATTCGTGAAAAGAGTGTCGTCTATATCCCGGTTAAGATCGACCATGGTCCTTCAAGTGCGAGGTCTTGTGGGGTCGAGCTATGGCTTGCATATCGGATGCGTAAGAATTCAGGGGCTCTTTGGTTCAACGCAACATTACTGCGTTAGCAGTAAGTTTTGCGCCCCTTTTAAAATTTCCCTTTCAGGCAAGGATATAACGCTGTAGGCCTGCTTCATCCATCCGCCGCCTACATCAAGTCAAGCTAATGACTGGTGTTCTAACATCGGAAGCGGCCAGACTTGTGAAGGCATCTATGATCTTGGTCGTTCTCAACGATTTTGGTATTGAATTGTTCGTAGGCTGTAGCAACCTTTGTTCAGGCTTTGCAAGCTGGGTTCTGATCGCCGCGTTGACTCAGACCAGACCCGAATGCCCATCTGCCAAAACCCCCAAGCCCTTTGCAACGAATCAGAGACAACTGAACCCGAGAACCTCATATGCGCACACAGCTTTTAAAGCTAGATTCCAACGGTCGCACCCCAACGCTCGAAGTCGGTCCTTTTTACATGGCCAAGAAGAAAGCGCAATTTTGCTGCTCCCTTGCGCGCAGCTTCTCAAACTGAAGCTGGCGTTTCTGTTCCAGCCCACGGGCAACAAGGAGAATGCGAGTCACCGCTTTCGTCGAATCCAGGCACTTCTAGCACGCGCCTCGCAAATCCTACCCCGAATAAGTCGGAGGACTCTCAGCTTGTGTGTCTCGTATTTCTGCGCAGGTGTTCAAGCTGAAGCCGGAGATCGTGGTCCAGTCGACGCACGACAAGGTGGTGCGCATCATGCCCGTCGCGGCGCTGACGTGTCTCAACATCGTGCTCGGGAACGTGTTGCTGCGTTTCGTCCCGGTCTCCTTCATGCAGACCATCAAGTGCTTCACGCCGGCGACGACACGTGAGTCCCGCAATCGCTTTTTGACAGTTTCAAATTATTCCCTTCGCCAAGAAGGGTTCAAATTATTTCAGGCATTGCCGTCTCCAGAATCTTGGTCCGAAAGATGTCGCTGCCATTCTTTCCGGTCTCCTATATGCCATCAAGTGCTTCACGCCGTCGACGACACGTAAGTAGCAGGATTCATTCTTCGTCGTCGAATGAAGTGATATGTGAGAGTTCTGCAGTGTTTTTTGCGGTGATTCATTTGCATGTTCGTGAATGTGTTGCTGCGCAACGAATTGTTTCTCCGGTCTGTTTCCTCGTGGTGTGATCCTCGCGGCTGATGTAGGGCCGCAAGTTAGACGGCCTCACCTACCGGGCTTCCTTTGTATTGCGTCTCCCGGTTAACCCATCTGCTTAACCATGGCACTGACCCGTCAGACTTCGTCATTCTGCAATCGTCTCTAGCGCGCCTGGTTTGGGGCCGCGAGTTCGACAACCTCACTACTGGGCGACCTCTTCGATCGTGTCTGCCTTCAAACCCCCTAGTTTACATTAGACGCATCTTTGTACGTCCGCTTCATAAAACCCTACCCGCGGTAATCCTTCAGCGCTGGATACAGGGCCGTGATTCGACTGCCGCTGCTCTTCCAATCGTGTCTGCCTTTGAACTAAATGTTAACATTGTTAGTGTGTTGTAACTATGATGCTTAACAGCACAAGATGCCTTCCTGCAGTGATCCTTCAGCGCGCGGTGTGGGGCCGCAAGTTCGACAGCCTGGTTTACTTGGCACTCATTCCAATCGTGTTCGGCGTCGTGCTGACGACTGTCGCGGAGCTGAGCTTCAACTGGACAGGCTTCCTCACCGTTCTGGCCGCATGCCTCACGACATCGACGTCCAACATCATGGCGGAAGCGCTGCTCCAAGTAAGCAAAAGCACGTGATTTTCTTTGTGCCTAATGAATGCCTTTGGTTCGTAGCTTCCTCTTAATAAGCGTCAGCGGAGTTCCAAACGGACTGGAACCATTGCCGCAATGGCCATATGACTTACGACGTCGACTTCCAACATCATGGCAGAAGCGCTGCTCTAGGGAAGCACTTCTTTCGTGGATTCTCTCTACTTTCTGTCTATCGCCTTCGTTGCGGTATTCCGTTAGCAGAAGCTTCAGCGGGTTTCGGCGCGGACTGGCTTCCTCGCCGCCTGAGCCGGCAAATTTCGATGTCAGCTTCAGTTTCGCAGGGCAAGAACGCTTTCGAGTCCTTCAGCACGATCGGCCACATGACCCCTTACTCGACCACATTCTCATCCCCGTTTTCTTGGGCCGCAACACCAGAACCTCGTTGCTCCTATACCGCAATTGCTGACGTCAGCTTCTGGACCGCAACATCCTGACGTCAGCTTCCCATCTGCAAGGCAAATGGGCGTTCGACTCCATCGAGCCCGGTGTGCTGATTGGCCCCCTACTCGACCGCGCTCTTCGATAATATTTCCCTTGGGTTTCCTTCTGGAAAATCAGAACCCAAGTTTCTATGCAACCCAAAGTGCTGACGTTAGCTTCTTTTTCATA
The DNA here is from genome assembly GCA_000708835.1 of Klebsormidium nitens. Taxonomy (NCBI): domain Eukaryota; kingdom Viridiplantae; phylum Streptophyta; class Klebsormidiophyceae; order Klebsormidiales; family Klebsormidiaceae; genus Klebsormidium; species Klebsormidium nitens. Next base: position 39,880 of record DF237590.1, read on the forward strand.
AACCCCACAGTGCTGACGTCAGCTTCGGTTCTGTAGGGCAAGTACGCTTTCGACAGCATCAACACGGTGTACTACATGGCCCCCTACTCGACCGCGCTGCTCATCCTCCCTGCGCTCTTCTACGAGGGAGCTGACGTCAGCGCCTGGGCGGCGGAGCAGGACAACATCGCACTGCCGCTGACGGTGATCCTGGTCGGGGGATCCCTTGCGTTCTGCCTCAACTTCTCGCTCTTCTACGTCATCCAGGCCACGTCAGCGGTGACGTTCAACGTGGCGGGGAATCTCAAAGTGGCGCTCGCGATCATCATTTCGTGGATGATCTTCCGGAACCCGATGGGTTGGTTGAGTTGGGTGGGGTGTTTGGTGACGATTGTGGGCTGCACGTTCTACGGTTGGGTGCAGCAAAAGATCAAAGCCCAGAAGGCGCCGGCGGTCGCGGTCAGTGAGATGCAAGACAAGCAGCCGTTGATGGGCAGCAGTAAGTAAGATGGAATGCAATGAATATGGTTTCAGCCATTTACAGCAAAAGTGGTAATCAGCTGGGTCATCATGGGCCTGCGCGGCCGGTATGGCGCACATAGCTAAGCTAGATATACTGGCACGTAATGTGGATTGAGTCCGCGATTCCAGGTTTGATCAAGTTTGATCTTCGTCCTCGAAGAAGATTAGCCTGTTACTCAGACCTACAGATCGGACACCGAGACGAGCGTCCGGTCCTTGGCGAAGCACATCCGCATGATATACGGCCACCCGCCGCACTGTCTTATAATACTGCGTTCTTACTCTCGAACCTACACTGCGGCACACCTACTCTGTATCATCAATTCATATCCGATCAAGTATGTGGCCGGCCTTATCTGGCCCGCAAAATATGTCAACTCATACAACCGCGGTGGGGATTAGTTGAAAGAGTGAAGTCCAATAATGGGGCGATCAGCTAGTGCCACGAGCTAGACGTCAGTGTAAAGCCTCATCACTTGCATGCTCAAATTGAGTGTTTGCCTGCAGCCGTTGTGCTAAAAATGGCAAATTTCATGGGCTATTTGGCGGCGGCAGCCAGGTCCAACAATATGGTATGCTACTGAGCTAAAAGCATCCGATCATTGATTAGACACTTGAGCTTGGCCGCCGAAGTTATCGTACCCGGCGCATGGTAGCCACTGACCAGACTCTGTACCGTGGCCGTTTGCATGGTAAAGTCAATTCACCTCGCGGATGCCCTTTCATGTTTCTAGTTAGCTTTACTAGCATACTATAGGGCAGGGCGTACTAATCGCGTGCCAGGGCCGCGCTTCAGCTATAGTGGGCTCGAGATCATGCATTGAAACCCTGGGCCGCGCGTGCATCGGTACAAGGGCGGCTGCTGCTCAGCGCCGGCGGCTTGCTAACTTTGCCACGACGGTCGACGGAACTCAATGCACACAGACATATGCAAAGAAGAGAGCCATGAGCGCTATCATATATGCGCAATAGTCTACAGCGCATGCCTTTCTTGGGTCAATGAATACCGCTCGCTCTGCCACCCTAGCGGCCTCACACCAACGCAGTCCTGTAAGCCTGACCGTTGAACTCAGTTGATGAAACCTTCGCCTTTCAATTCGTTGACTCTCCACTATACCTAGCACAACTAGGGCAGGCTTCAGATCATGACCACGGCCACTGAATATTACAACTTCGCAATCTGGCCTTTTGTTGCAATAGCCTCCTCCTTTTACTTGAAAGCCTGAATCACATAGGCGCCGGACCGCTTGTCGTCAAATGAATAAGAAACTAGTCAATCTGATCAGGCCATGACTCAACGCAAAGCAACATTTCGAATCTTGTCCACTACACTAGAACAATCCGAGTGGGTTATCACGTCACACCTGTTCTATTAAAAAGTTCCATGTACTCGTGAAATAGTGCAAGAGAATAGAATTCCCACATACCCCTTCCAAGATATAGATGACTTTGCCTAGCAGCGGCCTCCAACATTGCTAGGGTCTTTTCTTCGTGTTCCAACGCATACTGTACCTTCTCTACCAGGTCCGAAAAGTCCGATTTTACCTCGTACAAGTGCTCACCATCACGAAAATACTTCGTGAAATACTCAGAGTGTGGTGTTTGGACCTGCACCCAAACAGCGAGACTTGATGTGGATAGTAGTAAGTACCTAAACATTGAACTCCTATCTAGGTTTCTTCACCCTGATCTTGAGCGTCGACCACTAGCGCAGAAACAAGTTTCATCTTAGCCGTACGTTTCAAACGCAAAAAATGGTTTGTCTACTGAAAGGTCACCGGAAGGATACAAAAAGGCCACCAAATCTTCGGCTGAACACGAGCCGTGCTCGGCGAGTGGTAAAGGGTTTTGAAAGAGGAGTTGCACACATCTTCGGCTTAATCGTGCTAGCCTAATTCAAGTGCACCAGGCATCAAAATGCTGAAAACAGGCGGGTCACAACATCAAAAGCATAGCATCACGAAAAGCGGCCACATCTATCAACTAGGCTCAAAATCGTGATACAGCCGCTCGTTTCCCGCTAGCTAGTTGCTGAATTCCATCTCAGATTTCAACCACTTGTTGGCGCTCGAAGGCAGATGGATTAAATCTACACATAGCGTGGAATGTGGATCAATTCTTCAGCTTTCGAAAAGGAGCGCCTTTGGCGTTATCACGTGCTCAAGCCAACGATAAAGTGGGGATGAAGTCTCGTGTACAATCACCTTGAAGATCAGGAAATTTTCCTTAGTCATCCAGCGGAGGCGGTTGCTGAAGGCGTTTCCATCGATATCCAGAATCATGCGGTAAGTCCGCAACTCCTCCCTCGACATGTGGACGTCTGTGGTGGGTATGAATTTCGCCATTTCGTCGTAGACATTCTCCTCGGGACATCCGGTGCATGCCTTGACGAGCTTCACGTCGAACTGCGTCGAAGAGAGAACAGTTTACGAGGCTTAGAAGCCGTGCCGCACCGCTTGAACGAAGCATACCGTTTTCCACGTAGGAAGCTTGGAGGGGCATCTGATCAGCACGTCAAATGCCCTCAATTACATCTGCACTTTGGATCGAAGATCGTGTAGCCCTTTATTGACACGAACAAGTGCCCTTCCAGCTGAACGCATACACTACAACGGAAGTTCGAAAAGACAACACGCAAGCTCCTTCAAACAGAGACGCCGTTGCATCGATCTACGATCCGGAAGGTTGAACGCAATATCAGGCGTTGAACCAGACGTGTGGTGACTTGATAGGTTGCAAAAGAGGTTGTTCACGTTCTTCAATCAGCTGGAAAACCGGAGAGTGAGATTAGAAGTCAAGGTCAACAACTGTTCATTGAAGCCCCGCACAAACAGTTGTACAATCAACTTTCTTTTGCCTCTCGCTGTCGGAAGGAACTTATCTGACTTATCGTCCTCTATTGCAGAGCTTAAAAAACCGTTTGTTGACCCAGATTGGAAGCCAAACTTGCCAGGTCCTACTATATCATGCACAGGAACAACGATGCAGATACAACTGTGAAAAGAGGAATAAACTTTCAGTTTACTGATACTTTTGTGCAGGGATTGCAGCCACTAACTCTCAGCCCGAGAAACAATCAAGCGAGTCGACTCACATACTCGGGGTAATTGCTCGTGAAGTTGGCAAGCTTGACACGAGGAAAGTCCCGCCACGTTTCCAGCGTCGGATAGCCTCCGGTACACGTCCCTCTCCAAACAACCATGTTCTTGCGTTCCCTCCAAGGATGCCGCGCCCTCGCGGCCTTTGAACCAGTGAGATCAAATTGGTCACGGCAGAACCCAGGCAACCCAACATCTATTCTGTCAACATGCGTGTTTGACGCGAAGATTGGGGCCTCAGGATCAGTGATACTCATAACCGGGTTGTCTGCGTAGTGGATCACAAAGTCCAAATGCTCGGGGAGGCCGTGCCGCTCGTTGAGGTACATGAGTTGATCTACCCAGACTTGTTCAAACGGGTGGCCCGCACTACTGAGAATCACGAGCGTGCCGTTTTGGACGGCAAAGCGAGTGCAGGCCGCGTGCGTCAACCGCTGCCGACACGTGACCAAAGCGTCCTCAACCTGGCAAAAAAAAGTCATCTTGAGGATATCGAATATAAAGACAACCGTTCGAGTTCTTCTGAGGCACTGATTCTCGCTGCGCAGTATATGATTTAGATGCACTTCACAAGGTAGCACCTTCCGTCAACCAGTCCAAGAAAGAACTATCCATGCGATCAACAGATCAGAAGTCAGCTGACAAAAGCGGGAATGTCTGATCAGATTAGCTGCACTGCAGAGTTTGAGACATCGCCTGGTTAAGCTTGCGGATCACAGTGATCTGAGCAAGTCCATTTTGACCATCACTGTTTTGAGTGGTCGCAACCCGGTCGCAATTGACAAATGCAACCACTCCATCACAAGGACTTGATTTGCCCACCTGTTGCGTGCTGAAACCCCCACGCTTGCGCCACACTCCCAGTGCCTCTCTGGCGTCTCGGGCCAGGTTCCTGCTAGCTTCATCAAAGCCCGCCCATGCTACACTCTGCTTGCACGGTGCGCTAGAATTACAAGGGAGAATGAACTTGGCCGGGTCACCAAAAGCAACGGAAAGCAGCTCCTGTGAGCTACTGAGGGCGCCAAATTTGCCAAATAGCGCAAGAAGGACCATCACAGCTCCCAACAACAGCAGGAGACTCTGATGACATCCCAGAGGATCACAAAAGGTTGATGCCCTTTTGTTCATCGACCACCACCGTGGACGTGCGACTGCCATTGTTGAGCTTCTGCAACGCGAATCTTGGACTTCAGCCTGTGACCTTCCTCTGCGAAATCATCAATTGCAGGTAAAGTAGCGCCTTTGTTCTGGTCGGTCATATGACAGTCCCGGCCACTTTTGACCTCACAAGCTTTCATTTACCAAGATGCTATAGGGAGAGATGAATATTAAGTGCCAAAAGGAGCAGCCATCTTCTTCAGAGTCCCCGCTTTCTATGGAGATTGACAAAGACGAAGACTCCAGATTGCACTGCCAACATTTGCGAGCCCCTTCTTGAAGTGAGCTGAAGCTCTTCTTTTGCTCAGAAGAAGCATTCCAATGGGGCTTAATCATGAAAGCCGTGCTCAGCACAGTGTCCTCACCGTTTAGTCAACGGAACCTGACGCTGTTCTTTCCGACAAAGACGCCCTTTGCAAGAAGTTGCAGGCGGAGCTGATAAAAGCACTGGCAGCAGTGCCAGCCTATGAAAACGTCAAGTGCGCTGACACTCACACACAACAGTTGCACGAGCCCCTTTTGCTGGAGGTGTACCAGGAAGTGTACTTGAACTTTTGGCACTTCAACTCTTTTGTTATTGTGTCGGTCATCGTAGAGGACTCGTACCGGCTAAACTGCGTACCTCACTAACCGTGTACCGATCAGATCCGGATCCAAGTCAGATGTACTGACGCCGCAGTGACGGCTTCTCTTTCGCTACTTCAGCCGGCATATTCCTCTGCCTAGAAATTGGGTGTCGACTCTCAATGGTTTCAGGCTTTCGGCCAATTTTACAGCACAAAGGTGCATGCCGTACCTAGGTGCATGCCGTACCTAGGTACCGTACCGATTGTCCGGTTGGGCAAATATTGATTATTTTTGGATTTGCCCACAATTTTGAATGTAGAATAAATTCGAATTTTGATTCTGCAGGTCATTTTGCCCCGTACGAAAACAGAATAAATTGGTAAATGGAAGCTGCCCAAATTGCGTGGCATACGAAATTAATTATTGGGCAAAAATCTGCCCAACCGGACAATCGGTACGGTACATGCCGTGTGCACAGTGTGGCATACCTACCTAGTATACGGTCTACCATACTTTAGTAGCTAGGTACTGCAGTGATTGCGCGCTACATGGGATGTCGCGCACTCTGCTAACCACGGTACAAAGTACGGTGGCTACAAGTGTTCAGTACCTATTAAAATAATGTTGCAAGCAATCTTGCAAGAACTGGCAATGCAGCGAATTGGCATTTCAACTGTTGCATGTCATGAGGGTGCAACTCGAAGACGCCGACGTACTAATTGAACTAGCTTTACTAGTGACCATCTCTGCAGGCCGGTGCAGCAATCAGCCTCAACCACTGTACGTGCACAGTGCCACAGATGCAAAAACCCTCTAGTAGATCCGCCCGGCCTCCTGCCGGCCTTACCCATGGCTTGAAGTCCGTACGTAATTTTCACTAGTCATGTACTTGCATTGTAGAGTATTGGTCAGCTGTCACCATGTATTCGACCGTCCCCTTCGCGCAAAACAACACCATATTAACAGGCGCTAAGGCTACCAAACTTGCAAAGTCTGGGGACGCTTGCACGCCAGGAATCAGTCACGATTGCTTATGTTCAACACAATTGAAAAGCTGATTTAAGGCATCTCTAACTCTCATCGACTCTAAGTTCAATTCAGGTCCGGTCTCATGGGGATTGGAAGTTTAGGTTGGGAAGCTCCTAAGCTTTTATAACGGGCTCGGCTCTAAGCAGCCACTGAGAGGAGCACAAACACGAATGATTGTCTCAAGGTAATCCGCATCACTGCATGCAGGCAAGACTCGTAGATGTGTGGCCGGAAGCTGGGCCCCGCTGAGTCGGACACTTATTCTCAATCTGAACATCAGTGTTTGCTTGCAATCCAACTCGCCCCCAAGGGATGCCCGTTCAAAGCTAGTGCTTACAAAATTTAACTCAAGCCATGCCGTTTCAGTTCCAATGTCTAGCTTTGAATTAATACTCTTCCGGCTGCACGCCCCTACGTTCTAAGCTCTTTCCGGTCTGCAGGAGCATGCGAGGATCCAATCCTCACTCAAACCCTCTCCGTACCTTGGCATTTTAAGCCCGTGTACTCAGACCACGTCCATTCGCACAAACAAGACTAAGCGTAGCTACCACTGACTCTTCTGCGCGCAAGCCTGGCTGTTGCGTCTATTTACGCTCTGCTCTGTCCTTGACTTACTGAGGACTCGAACGGCTGATCCATTCTTTGACTCGAAAATCTTCTAAAAGCCTACAATTTGATGGACGTACGTCATCAGTGCCAAGGTACCTTTCAGTACGCCCAGCCTCTGTCCAGGATGCAACGAAACAATGAAGGAATTCAAGTTCCTCAATCAGCAAATCTACCAAAATCAACCCTTTCAGGAGGGCGTTGCTGCTACCCAAAGCTTACATGGCTACCGCGGCGCCCCTGAACCTGCAATACCCGCTTTGACGTCGCCGCAAAATCCTAGCATGCGCAAACCGCGGCGACCATAATAGCTGCATACCAGCCTGGCGGTCGCCGAGTTCTGACAATTCTGGTGCGAAAAGTTGACTGCTTTTAGAGGCTGCTGTCCTAGAGTCGAGTAGTGCACACGAAAGTGTTGCCCCTGCCAGAGGGACGGCACTCTGCGCTCGCGTCGCGCAGCTGAAAGCGCTCCTCCATCAATCGGCGGCGGACGCTGAGAGTTCGAAAGGTCGCTTCTAGATTATCCAAGTCCGCTGGCACCTGCAACAGTCACGAGCGCGTCCTTTACCACGAAGTGAAAGCCCGCTAATCGGTCAAGTACTTTCGACGCCGCCTTGAATCAGAAACATCCGGTGATGACATTCGGTCGAGCCTGACGTTGAGAACAACCTGGAAACTGGGTTCTTGTGCAGCGAGCAGATCCCTGAACTTGTCCATGATGCCAGGCGGACAGAAGAAGTACAAATTATCGGACGGGACGACCAGTAACACAGCGGGTTCATCCAGACTTGGAGGCCGAAAGATGAGCGGCTCAGATTGCGTCACGTATTCTATTTTTATTGGAAAGAAGAGCTCAGAAAGTGTTCTGCGAAGGACGACAGTCCCCGGGCCACTTTTCAGAATAGATCACTCAAGTCTAAAGCGGACTGCTGCGCCATCGCAGATTGCTCGATTTACGCGAAACAAATCTGTCAAGATGCACAATTTTGTTTCCGTTTCTGGAGCAGATTGTGGGCGGAAGCGCAAAAGCCCACCTCGCCAAATCGGTTGAACGCGCAGTCAGCTGACGTCAAGCCGGACGTGGCGTAGTCGTCGTCAGAGCCCTCAACATACTCGCGGTGACGTAAAGCTTCGAGCGTGCCCATCGCCAGCCGCTCCTCCACCGCGTGAGGGGCGTACATCTGACCCAAAAACTGCGCGAAAACGCAAGGAGATGTTGCGGTTAGAAGACTTGGTTATGTTTGTTTAAGCTTTCTTCCACCCGCATCGGATAAAGTG
>DF237589.1:8796-24947 GCA_000708835.1 Klebsormidium nitens
CCACTGACCTTGGCCTTCCACGTTGACCAGTTCTCACCACACAATTGCGGGATCGACACCTTGTCTCCCGCCAATTCAACTACACTCTCCCTTAAACGCAAAGAAACCAAATCCTCCGCTCCTTTTCCTCACAAGCCCACCGGCCCGCGAGCATTCAAATTCTGGCCCTATAGACAGGCAAAATTGAATCTGTGCTTCCTCTTCACAACCAAGCGTTGTAGGCCCATAAGCTGTTGAAAATTATGGTAGGGAGTCGTAGTGTAGTTGAGTTACTTGTCATCGGGTCTTATCGTGTTGCCCGGCACCCATGCTCATCACTCATCAATGGCAGCCATGCATCCCAAGAGGAATACACAAAGCACCTCACAAGCGGCTTCCTTCTCTCCAGAAACTTCTCTTACTAATGATGTATCACATTAGTAGTTTCCACCACCATATGTCTTACGGGTCTCTCCCGTTCCACTAGGCTCACTAGCCTACTAGGCTTACTAGCCTAAGTCACACATCACTAGGCTCACTAGCCTAGCTCACAGTCACACTCAATCTTAGCCTTCGATATTTTCATCTGCGGCTGACACTGACGGCCGCTCTCAAGCACAGGTAACCGCCAAACCGCCTAACGGTTGACTGTCCAACCGCCATACACGCACGCCGGCGCTCACTAGTCCAAACTACACGGGTCGAATCCTAATCACATAGTAACTCGGCTGACTATAATCTTCGAACTTCTAACAGAATGCAATGACGAAATTCAAACGAAGCGTTTACTGCTCAACATAGAATATTGATCCGCCGACAGATGTTAATAGACAAATTGGGAGTCAAATATACGAGCTTAATGCTTCAGTTAGTGGGGTTCTAAGCTTTCGTTTCAGCTGCAATCGCTTTGAATCACCTTTTGACTGACGATCGGCAGCGCATGCACGGGCAAGACCAGGGCCAACAGAAGATGAAGGTTGGTGCACAGGTGCAAACGACATTTGCCACACCAGTGAAGCAGGTGGGTCTCGCACTGTAGTTTGGAGCCTTCCGCATTTTCCACGAGGCTCAGGTTCCAAGTGAACCGCTTGTTAAACGCTTTGTTATTGCTGGGCATAATGTGAGCGCACCGCGTGACGCAACCGCTAGCTTTCCTTGGCCCTTCAATGAGATCTTTCAGTCAGTGAGTGTGGGCATGTCGGCGTTTGGCCATTTGGGCACTGATTATTTGTTGCAGACGACCCTTCATACACATCCGCGGGGTTTTGAGGCATGTTGCCATCGCTATGCAAAATCGGGACTGGTCTTCCAGAATTGCCAGTCCCGGAGGTCGCTCCGTAAAAGATGTGGCCCCATCGAGCTGTCTCTGTGCTTGTGCATTATTTTTCCAAAAATTATTGAATCACTTACATCGCTTGAAAGTAAGTCTGAAGCAAATACATATGGTTCGGCTCCCGCTCAGTGTTCAACAGCGCAACCGCGCTTCCGTTTGGTGGGCACAAACCTCTGTGGCCGTTGGTATATCAAACTCTGACCCTGCTCTCGTTCGTCCGCAAGCAGACGACGACTTTGAGGTGCAGGTGGCGAACTTAGGTTCCGTGGGTTCACAAGACGTCGTCCATTTGCACCCCGTATTTGAGGTCGACCAAAACCCAGAAAGCAGTCAGGACTGCAGGCGCGAACAATGGGGGCAAAGGTGCGTGTCCTCTCTTTTCTCTAAGCGGACAACGTTCCCTCTGCCAGCTAAGCCGCCACAGCGGGCGCTGCTGCCTTTTGCATTTAGTTGCGGCATGCAGCCTGCTTGCAATGCGTTGCTGAGTATTTTGGAGCTGTGCTGCCAAAAATCAAAAGAAGGAGTCAGGCCTTTCGTGGTAAAGCTTGCTTCTTCCGACATGATTCTCTCGCTGTTGGACCAGGTAAAGAATAACCACGATGCCTTCGGGCGAGTCTTTACTCAACTGGCAAATTGTAGTATTGCCCATTTTTATTCCCCAGGAGCGCGTCATCTGCTTGACACGGATTCGGGGCATGCTGGCGCTGCCGTGCCAGCATCTGTGCATCTGTAGAATTGCGCCAAGACGCTGCAATACCAAAGCAACAACTTTGCTGCCTTGCTTGCTTCTTGAGTTGCTGTAGGAGAGTCCGTAAGTTGATTTTCCAGATTTTTTAGAGAGGGTCCCGTTTTGAGGGGATTTAGAGCGGCCCACTAATGGTAGCACCATTGTCATCACTTTGGGCCTTCATCGGATGACTTCACATGCCATGTTGCAACTTCGGGGACCTATTGCTGACGTTCGTTTTCCACGTGCAGCCGCTACCATGGTAAAGTCGCTTTTTGTGATCCGAGTCTCAAACGGCAGAGCAGGGACGGCAACCGAGCGATATGGAGAAACGAGCGCGGTGGGAAGAGGCTCCAAGGGGCCTGTCACTGCCTGTAAAGCAACAGCACGGGCACACCCAGCCTGGCCTTGCATGCTCAGGCTCTGAGGCTCCTAGAAACTGGATGGCGTTAACTGTGTAAATAAAATGAATCCCACGAGTCCAATTGGCTACACCAGGATCGGATTTTAGACTCTTGAAAAACATTGAGAGCAACTTCCGATGCAAGTCGGAAGTCGGACGGGGGTTTGTGCTTTAGCAGTAAAGAAGGCATTGGTACAGAGAAGCAATCGTCACCCTTATACCGATTGCATGTCGAGCTTTCGAGAGATTGCCGCAACCTCTCGAAAGGTTGCTGACGAGAGAGTCTGTAAAGTACACTGAATTTGACAGCTTACTTATAGGATGATATAGAGAACGAAGGAGTTGCCCACGTAGGCTTGAGAAGCGCTCTCAAAGCTTAAAGCCAGAAACAGCTCAGCTGTGCGTGTGCATTCCGCAACGACCATTAAGTAGATTCTGCAGAGTAGGTAGTTATGATTGACATGAGATTGAACGTGTTGAAGTTGAATTTAGGCTAGCCCATCGCCGTTTGATGACCGATGCGTCAACTTCCCGAAACATCTGGTACATGTCACACGAGGTCGATCGACACGACGACAACTCGTTTCATTTTAGCTCTGACGAGTCTTGTGCTGCAATGACACAAGAGAACTTTTGAGCTAGACCTAGCTTTCGCATGCATGCAATATGGACTCATCAAGGTATGTACGGTTCAGTATACATGCCGTGCTTACGTGTCCGGCCGGCCCCCGGGTACATATACACGGCAAGTGCGTGGGCATATATGTCACCACGCATGCTGGTACTAGGATCGAACCGTGATCCAGTGTTATAGTCGAACATCCAGCTGGGCAATACATATAATGCATAAAGCTGATTTCATAGCGCGTATTCATGTTTCGCTGTCAACATATCATACTAGCGCGCGTCATCATTCAACTGCAACGAGCGAGCCATTTGCTTAACATCAATTACAAGCACTAAGATCGATCTTATATTCCATGCAATGCATGGAAATTGTGATGATTATCATTGTTGCAAGTGATGGGCACATCGATCAGTATGTGCACGTAACTGATAATGGCTTGCATCGAAGCTGGCGTTTTTTCTAACAGCGCTCGCATCCAGTTTTTGAGCCACCTACACCATGCATGACAAGGTAACTAGGCTGGAATTGCATAGCCAATATGAGAGAGCTGCCAGCAACGCACCATTTCTTGTAACAGGGCGTCCAAGCAATCTGCTTTATTATTTGCGGATTGAAACAAAATCATAACCATACTTTGTGGCCCATTAAGATCCAGCCCGTCTGTCAAGCGGCTCCGTAGAATGTTGTGTGCAACGCTACAACAACAACAACCGGGGTGACCAAGGATCTAGTGACAGCCAGACAATCTCTGCTGAATCGGCCTGTCAATCCAACAAGCATGGCGCACAACTCTACAGCCAACTTCAGGTCCAAGATTGACAAAGCTTTTCCGCTTCCCACCCAATTGGCAGGAACCAATGGAAGTCAATACAGCTGGTTGCTCCGCAACAATAGAGATCAACAACACCGAAGTTCCGTGCTTAGGATCCCGTTCACTAGTGCACATTTCGGCTCTCGTCAATCCGGATCTGCAGCGTCGCCTCCGGCTTCGCTCCGGGGGGTCCGTCCTTGTAGAGCCCCGGAAGGTACGCTTTGTACGCCGGCTGGAAGCGGGCGCAAAAGTCCTCAATCTGGAGGAGAAGGTGGAATCAGAGGAAGAAAGAAACGAAGCACACTTCCGTGACAGAGCAGCATTCGGAAAGGCACACGATGTTCCCAGTTGGGCAGTGACAGGATCCCACCGCGGATGACCATCGCCAACGACTCCCAATGCTGGCAGTGCGAGCCTGAGACTTGCCGGGAGTGATTCCACTGAAGTGCGCAAGATCCGAGAACTCGCATTGTTGCCCGCGTAATGCTCACTGCCATCACCAAACATCACATACCCTGTCCTCGTAGGTATTCTAAGAATTCCGCAATGGCTTTGGCTAGGTGGTGGTCTCAGTTCCAACAAGCCCGGCTGCAATTACGGCAGCTTTTGAGCTACTTCTGACGCTTAGTAACATTCTGCGAACAGTGCTCGCTGACTTCTTCTCACCTGTTCGTCGGTCATCCCCGTTTTGCCTTTGGCTCGCATGGCATGCTCGGCCTGCCGCAGATGACGGACGCATCAGGTGTGTTCAACTTCTTACGTCTACTCATACTTTTCCCTCTCTTTGATATTTTGTTCTTTCTTTGCTTATGTCTTTTACAACACTGGATCCCGTCAGCATGATAGTGGCAGCAGTAGATCAATAGTTGATCCCGGAACGAATCATTTCTCGAAATTATGCAACGACAGTCTTCTGTTGCCTTGCATGCACCCTTCGCGTCAAGGTACTGGGACAAGTCCGCGGCCAGTGGCCAGACTTTGCGAGGGATGTGCAATGCTCACGCAAACAGCCGAGTCTGACATGTAAGCAGAACAGCAAGATATGGAGGACGGCCTGGAGAGCGCGTAAACCTGGAATATCAATCCGAAAAGCGGAGCGGCGCGAACGGGAATGCACGGCACAAAACGAAGTGCCCCCGTGCAACGAGGTATCACTCCACTATGTCAGACATTGCGGCTTGACCGGACTCCTAATCTCGACGATACCTAACGCAGAGCCTGACCTGTGTCCAAACCATAGCCGACGGAGGGCTCGCATTCTGTGATCAGCACTGATCGGACGGATTCAAGGCAGCCAAGGTTCACCAAGAGTACCAAAGGGTTTGGAAGTGCGCGGACGGCCATTCACGACACTGCCAGCCAACCCCCATCCCCTCCCTTCCGGGGAAACAGCACGGCGCTCCTATGCGACCGAGAATGCAATGGGGTTGCGCGCGCGCACCTGGAGGCGCCACTTGAAGACCCAGCGCGGGTCCGCCACCTGGATGACCACCCACGCGCCCACCAGGGTGTCGAACGTCTCCGCGTAGTGCTCCAGGAAGGCGTTCACGGGGATGAGCTGGAGGGGAGCAAAAGGGGGGCTTGGGTTTTCAATACTGAAAGCAGAAGCATGCTTAAAGATGTGCATCCCAGAGGCAAGTCTGGCTTCTGAAGGGTCGAGTCGTTGGCGAAGCCTGGGCCGAGTATGAAGGAGGTGCAGTAAGCGACCATCGGAAAGAAGAGGACGGACAAAGTGCAGAATCCTTTTGACACCAGGCCGCTTGAACAGAGTCCTAATTTGGACGCTTAGAAAAACTTGGGCTTTTGAATAGATCAAGCGCAGCAGCAGGACGGTTTACACTCTGATAGCAGCACAGAACGACTTTGATCAAGGTGGTCAGATTTGGTTCATGGAACGGTATGGTCGCGGGATCGTTGTGATCACTCGACGACGAATCACGACATTGCGGTCAAGGCCCGCGCTGGCTGCCAGACAGCGCTGGCAAAAGATTCCTCTACATCGAGAGAGGAAGCGCCGCCTTCCAAGGAGGGCGCGCAATGGCGGCTCAGCTTGGGATGAGGCCTCGCACAATCAGGCTTCAACTCTGACAGCATCATGGCAGCTCTTCAAAAGGCACATGTCCAGTGACTTACGAGAGGTGCTCGGGCGACGGGTTCACTCTGGGGTTACAGTGGATGCGGGTGCACAAGTCCGGGTTTCACGTTTCACTTTTGGTGCCCGGCTTCTTTGAAGAAGAAGTCATTGATGATCACCGGTATGCCAAACGCTGCCGGGTCAATGTCCTCACCTGCTGGTCCACGTCTGCCACTTGCTGCGTTGGCACCGGCCGGAAGCCAAGCATCCAGCCCTCGAACAGAATCACCTCCAGCGGGCCCTTCACCTCCGGCCACGTGGCAGGATCTGCGCGGTCCCCTCGGCCCTGGTTCGCGGACTGGATTGTGGCGAAAGAGAGATACGGGTCAGTGAACGCTGATGTAGGAATGTGACGGCAGAGTTGGACTACTAGGTGGTTGGAGGGGATACAAGTGCCGCGGGGGAGCAATCCCCTCTTTCCGGTTTCGGGATCTTCTCTTTCAATTGAGTATTGCACGACGTTGTATGCAGTGTGATTTAGAAGGAGAAAAGGAACCGGTTAGGTGTTATTTTCTTCGACAGGGGAGTTGAAGGGGGAAAGCAAGGACGATGCCGGTCCTTAATCGCATCAACACAAGATCCTAATTTGATCGGCCATGCTCAGGGCGTCAGAACGTGTGCACCTTTTATCCAAGAAACAGCTCAAGGCTGGTCTTGGAGAACGTACCTTGTCGTATCTTGGTACCTTCGCCGTCGAACCTGCGAAAAGAGACCAATGCTGTTAGGCAATATTCCTGGCTTACTCTAGCAACGAATGCCCGGAACTTTCAAGATTCCTACCGTGTAGCAACAACGTCCGAAGCTGTCCGCTTCTCGAGGCATCCTTTTGACGGAACGTGAAATCCGCCGGCTTTTAAAAAGCTATCACCGGCACATCTAACCGTGTCCAGCTCTGATTTGGAAAAGGCCAGTGCCAGAAACTATCTAAGAGTCGTGCCATCATTGCGTTTGATCCCCTACCTCTTTCCGTGAGCTTGAGCAGCGTCTCTATGCTCTGACGGCCGAACTCCATGTCATGCGACCCAGCATTGCCCCGGAACTGCGCAAACGAACGGAATGTTTGAATTCTTGTGAGCACACAGGAAATGAAAGAGTGGGAACGTCGGAGGATCCACCACTGACTCTCCATGTACAGACGCCCGTACGCATTCAGTTGAGCCGAAAAGGCAACCGGCATCTGCTAAGGCTCAACCCTGCTGAATGACAGTCCTTAGCAACCAACTCCCATACTCATCCGTGGAACCTGGAACTTTGAAACGGGACCTTCGACTGTCGAGCATTGTGCCTCTCGTTCTCGCGTGAATCCGCTCATGATAAAGTCTGTATCTTAACATCAAGGTCAATCCTCCACACTCAAAAGGAGCCCAATACGAGTCTACGAGGACGTCGGAATTGCATAAGCGGGCAGAGGCCCAGCTCGAGCCTGCCGAAGCACGTGCCTGGAGCAGCTTGTTCCCCTCGTAGAACTCGGCCATGCGGGACTGGTCCACGGCTGTCAGGTAGAAGTCGTCCAACGAGATGCCCGCGCAGTGGCTGCGCAAGGAAGCGCGCGTGTCGGCCAGAACAATCTCAAATAACCAGCTTGATCATATACTCGACCGCAGGAACGGACCCTTGATACAGTAGTTTTACGTTCTACGGCAGCATGTCATGTGGAGGCAGATATGTGCTTACCTTCCGACGTACTCAAACAAGGAGGTGAGCTCTTCGACAATGGTCGATTTCCCGCAGCCCTGGGGAGCGCTGATGCCAATCTGCATCATACAAAGAGGAGCCTCACACAGCTGTCCGGGCAGGGCGGAAGCAGCAACACATTGGTCCTAGAGAATCGACCAGGTCTCTACAAGTCTGAAAAAAGCAAAGCGGACTCCGAACAGTTGGGGGCCGGAAGACGTGTCCCTCTTCGATTGCAGTAACGCTAGCCACTTTTGGGAGCCTGTTGAGAAGCCGCCAATATCAAATCCTTATGGCAGGATGTGAAAGCCGACTGTAGAAGATGGAAGCATCTACAGCAAGAGTAGCCTGCAGGCTCCTTCAATATCAGACTTTCAAACTCAAGAACCTCAGAAAAGGCTGCTTCAGCGTCCTCACTACGAGTGGGGGCGGGCTGGCGCCATCGGGCGCCTCATGCCTCTGCCGGTGCTGCTCCAGCTGGGCTCGACACCAGAAGAAGGTGGGGAGGTAGTAGTGGAAGATGCGCGACTTCTGAGCCTCGTCCAGAGCGGCGGGGTCAAAGCCCAGGTCTGTGCACACTTTGACCCCAAGGTCAACCCATGATGATAGGCCCTGCAGCAAGATAAGAGGGAGCGTTGAGCGAGTTAAAATCCTCAGACGATCATGATTGAGTTGTGGGAGATGCTAGCTGGTGCAGGGTACAGCCTCCGACCAATCTGGTGATTTGTAGTGCGGGGTGTGGCGCGTTTTGTTTGAGTTCTGGCTACATTGGAGTGGCCAAGCTTCAAAAGAAGGGTCAACAGAAAAGATTGCAACGAAGGTGCATTCAAAATGCAATGTGCTGGGATAAAGTAGCTTTAAGATTGAAAACTTGTGACAAAGAGAGAGCTTCTGAAGCATAGATACATGGATGGCCTCACGGCAGGCTCGCGGCATGTTTTCCTGATTCCATACCACTGGCATCAACCAACAATCAGCTTGACCAGCCAACCAATGTGACAAGGCTGCAGAAGCTGTCTGCAGTTTGTCTGCGAGCAACGCCGCAACGATTGGTGCAAGCTGAGGTTCTGCTGCGCTTACCTCTGTGACACTCCTCTGATTTGCCCCAACCTTTGACAGCAAGGGCCCCTGGCAAATGTAAGCTACCAGGTCTGGTACCGTTTGGAACACAGTGGATATATCTGGCGTTCGCTCAGGATTGTCGAGGGCTTCGACTCGACTTAGGCATAACCTTTTATTCAGCCCCTCAAAATGTCTTCGCTGCCAACTTCTTCCGCTAACACCTTTGACTGGCCACGCTTGACCGGGCAGTCTCAAACCAGCTGCTTGCTTTGGATTTGTAAGCGAAGTATACAATTGGAGAGGTGAGAAGCACTCAATGCTGCCAGGGTTGCAGGTGGATTGTTGAAGGGTCAATGGCTTTCCGAGCACGAATGTGGGGCCCAGCTGAGCAGATAATGAAGCCTTCATATCTGGATAACAGCACTTCCTTCCCAAGAATGCGCTGTCCACTCCTTAGAAAGGAATGCAGTGTGCACCGAATCTGCGGCCAATGCCACGGAGCCTCATGACGATGCTACAAACTCTCTCGTCTCCTTAGTACACGGAGCTTCTAGGATTATACCAGCAATATGCGGGCAGTACAACAAGAAGACGGACCTTAAGAAACGCACAACCATTGAAGTGCATTTGAAGCATTTTCACAACTTTGGCAGCCTGGACCCAACGCAAGAACAGCTTGATCTGGAATTCTCAGTAGGTCTGTACAGCAACTTCACTGACATCAGTTCCCCAGTGGCGGCAGCCCAGCGCAGGCTACCTACATCATCATGCTGGCAGTGGAGATGCTGGCGAGATGCTGGCCGGCACGATGCATTTTAAATACCATGTGGATACCGTGTCGTGCCGGCTCTTTGGCCGGGCAAGCAGAGGGGCTGTCGAGTAAGGGCCTCGAACAGTGCCGCTTCGTCAGGTCATGACTTACGGTATGTTACCGTCGTGCACCGCATTGGCGCGACACCCCTGGGCGCTGTGAGATGATTGAGTGAACTAGTAGGGGTGAGATCGGATTCAGCTTTTGCATACATGCGATCCTTTCTCATTGGAGGAGCCCAGGGCCATGGCGGCGAGCAGCTGATTGAGCTCATTCCTCATTTCAAGCAGGATGGCCACCTCCTCGAGTCTATTGAGAAGCACTCTTGCTCAAGCCTTTGCCATTGGCCCCTCTCGTCTTTCTGATGGGATTTGCGGCCACAATGGTACCCGTCCTGTGCTCCCTCAGCTGCCCCCCTCCACACCCCGGCGTGCTCCGCACGGGCTTTCGCCGCTGCCCAGTCGAGGGGGCCCATGTTGCATGGCGGGGGATGCAGCGCAGGGGCTGACGTACCGGGACGCTGGCGTGGACATTGATGCGGGGGCGGAGCTGGTGCGCAGGATTGCCAAAATGGCCCCCGGGATTGGCGGTTTCGGGGGCTTGTACCCTTTTGGTGAGCAACACCAGGCCTTGGGCCACTGACGCGCATCCTTGCGTTGGGGCGCACTCTTTGATTGTATGGTGGCGCCAGCTGCAAAGGGGGGCCGTGACTTGCATTTAAAGCGGTAGTGCAGGGCACTGCAATGGAGGATGCTGGCGGGTGCAGGACTGCTTGGAAGGTGTGTGTTCCGTGCTGCTTGCGCGTGGGGTGACCCTGGGGGCGGTGGTGGCGCGTGTGCAGGCGACTCGTACCTGGTGGCGGGCACGGACGGCGTGGGCACCAAGCTGAAGCTGGCGTTTGAGATGAACAAGCACGACACCATCGGCATCGACCTGGTAAGGCCCGTGCCGTGCGCACGCTTTGCCCGCGCACATTGGGGCATGAGCTGGGCTGTTCAAAGGCGGATGTCGGGGTGGTGTGTATGGATCCTGGACTTTTGGCAGGTGTATCTGCGTCCGAGCGCTAGCTCTGTGCCTTGAACAGGGGTGTGCTGATTTGATGCAGGTGGCCATGAGTGTGAACGACATCGTGACCAGTGGGGCGCAGCCTCTCTTCTTCCTCGACTACTTTGCCACCAGCCACCTCGATGTTGATCAAGCGGAGCAGGTGCACCCCCCCCCCCTCCCTCGCCCCACCCCCTGCTTGCTGCCAGCTCCCCGCTTGGACTGCACGTGTGCACAGTCGACTGCCTGCCGGCCCCGCCTGCCCGCCGCGCCCTGCCCCTTCTTGCCCTGACCCATGGCTGCCGTGCAGGTGATTGCGGGGATTGTGGAAGGCTGCCGCCAGTCTGAGTGTGCCTTGCTGGGAGGGGAGGTGAGCAGCCCGGCATGCTTGACCTGCTCTCCCGGTGCCTCATCCCTGCCTTTGTGGCCCCCTGTCTCTGCCAGATCGCTCACTTCCTGGGGCCGTCTCTCCTCGTGCCCCCCCCAGGCTACTCCGTCTCGCGAAGGCCGCGCACTATAACTGTGTCGCTGCGTGTGCAGACCGCGGAGATGCCCGACTTTTACAGCCCCGGGGAGTACGACCTCAGCGGCTTTGCCGTGGGCTCTGTGGCCAAGGCGGCTCTGATTGACGGCTCGCGCATTGCTGCGGGGGACGTCCTGCTGGGGCTGCCCTCCTCGGGGGTGCACTCCAACGGCTTCTCCCTCGTGCGCCGGTGCGGGGCCCACGCCCTGCCCTCCTCTCCCGCCACTCTGCATGGGCCCCCTTTGGACTGCTACGCTGCCTGCTGTGTCCTTCTCTGGCGCTTTCTGTGAGGGGGGCCAGAGGGCCTTGCCTCGTGCGCTTTGCCGGGCTGCCCCTCACACGCCTGCTGCTGCCTGCTGCAGGGTGCTGCAGGTGGCAGGTGCGTCCCTGAGCGACCCCCTCCCGGGCGCCGAGCCGGCGTGTACCATTGGGCAGGCCCTGCTCGAGCCCACCAAGATCTACGTCAAGCAGGTGAGCTGCCCCCCAGGCGCATCCCGTGGCCCTCCCCCATTGCCAGACGCCGCCGCGCCTCTTAACCCCTGGCAGCTGGGTTGGCTGCTTTGCTGGAGGCTGGTTGGCAGGGTGCCCCTCTTGGCGTGGGCTGCGCTGGCCGCGGGCTGATCCTGGGCGCGCTGGCTGCGCGGCGCGGTGCAGGTGCTGGGCTACCTGGCTCGCGTGCCCATCAAGGGCATCGCCCACATCACGGGCGGCGGCTTCACCGACAACATCCCGCGTGTGCTGCCCGCGAGCCTGGCCGCCCAGGTGGACATGGCGGCCTGGCAGGCCCCGCCCATCTTCACGTGGCTGCAGCAGGTACGCCCTCTGCCCTCGCCCCCTCTGGTGCAAGACCGTGTCAGCAGGGAGCGGCAGGGAAGGGTGGTGGCTTCGCTGGCCACTGCTGATGGGCAGTCGGAGAGCCCCGTGACAAAAGATGAGGCAGGCTGGGTGGACCCAGCGACCACCCAACTTCAACTTCCCCGCCATTGCATAGCTGCGGCTAGCGTCCGCGGCCAGGGAGCCTTATGGAGACTTTGGATTGGTCGAGGGGGAAAGGATCGTCCAGCCGAACCAAAGCCTTGCAGTCGGGCAAAGCAGGAGTTCTCGACTGGCCTACCCTAAGAGCTTCATTGTCCTGATTGTCCCAGAACGCTTCGACCTCCGGTAAGAGCGGACGGTTACAGGTGTGATTGACCAGATTCTCGATTGCCATCTCGCAAGCCTGGGCTGTCGATCGATTGGAAGCCTCGGCCAGCACGTGTGAAGGCAGTCTAACTTTCGTGCTGGCGCGCAGGCGGGCGGCATCTCGGATGCGGAGATGCGGCGGACTTTCAACCTGGGCATCGGCATGGTCCTCGTCGTGGATGCGGCCGCCGCGGCTGACCTGCTGGCGAGCAGCAGCGCCGCCGAGCCGGTGGTGCGCCTCGGGGAGGTGGTGCCGGGGGAGGGCGTCCTGTACGCGCCATGGTGACAGCCAGCGGAAAGGCGGCCTGGCAAGCGTGAGTAGCGGACAGCAGCACACGAGCGTCCATCGCATACGGCGAATTAAGCGGGACCATAGGACTCTAGCCCCTGCCTGGAGCGTCTGTAAGCGAGCTGTTGTGGACCTCTGTAATAGGCAGCTACAGAGTCTTCAGCACCTGAGGAGAACTAGGCAAACGTTATAGACTGGCTTTGACATGCTTTTGGAACGTCCCGTCAAAAATCGAGCGCTGCAGTCCTCAGCTCTATTTTGTATCTCCGCCACAGTTGACCTGCCAGCTGCACGCCGTACCTCATGCCTTACCTCAAGTCCATCCACTTATCTCAGTGGGCTGTGACGGCTTAAGCCGCCGTTTCGCAATTGAATTGCCTACAGTGTAGCAGCGGAGCTGTTATCTGCTATTCCGATGTGAGACGGTCGGATCAATCGTCCGCTCGCATTATTCTGGATCATACTTCTTTGCCGCAGAGACAAGTGCATGTACCTTGCATCCTCCAGTAGATGCAGGCCTGTGCAACAGTCTTCAATCCATCCGCTTAGATGTGAGCTGCGGTCATCGAGTTATGAAACAGCATATGAAGTACTGTAGCGTTTGCAGAGCGACGGTTGGTCGATCATGCACACAGTCGCTGGGGAACTGAAAGAATCAGGCATGGATGCACTTGCACGCGTGAATGCATCGGCAACTTTCATCCGTCAGCATGGTCAGGAAGACCATGTTGCCGACGATGTGAAACGAATTTAAGATTTTGCACGCGGATATCGTGCACGTGATACCATAAACTATATACGAATCCAGAATTGCAATTTGTGTCCCAGGACCTGCATGAGCAACTTGTTTCAGCAAATGGGCTGCACTAAGCGTACTTCATCCCGGTTCTGTGTGTGCTGATTCGAGCTAGGAGAACGAAAAGCTAACGGCGATCCGAGAGCAATGGAATGATACCTGGTGGTTTAGTCAGTCGAGCTGCTTGCCTATAGTTTAGCCTGGTTGTCTGTCCAAGCGTTCGCCAGATTACCCAATGGCCTACTGCGTTCGGGATGCCAAGGTAGAAGGCTTCCAGCTTGCGCAAACTCCACCAGCATAGACGGCACTGATCTTGCACAAGATCCAAATACATTGCGAGCTGCGTCGAGTCGCTGCCCTTCTTCGTCCGCTGCCAGCCTTCTCTATGTTCTTGCTCGGTGGTGCCCTGCGCGCGCTCTGGCCGCTAGTCCAGCACGGGGAAGCACTTGACCAGGATGTCCACTGCGCGGTCCAGCTCCTCGTTGGTGATCACCAGCGGCGGCGCTAATCGCACGACGTCGCCCGCCCCCGCCGTGATGACCAGCAGGCCTGCGTCCAGGCACGCGCTCACGAGCGGCCCCGCGGCCACGTCGAGCTGCACGCCCACCAGCAGCCCCGCGCCGCGCACCTCCTTCACGTGCGGGTTGTCCCCCAGCCGGCTGCGCAGCGCGGCGCGCAGGCGCTCCCCCTTGGCAGCCACGTTCTGCAGGAAGCCCGGCTCGAGGATGCGCTCCAGCACCGCCAGCGCGGCCGCACACACGAGGGGGCCCCCAGCAAACGTGCTGCCGTGGTCGCCCGGCTTCATTGCGTCCGCCACCTTCTGCTTGAGCAGCACTGCGCCAATGGGCAGGCCCCCCGCCAGCGGCTTGGCTAGGGTCATCATGTCCGGCTCCACGCCGTAGGCCTCGTGCGCAAACAGGCGCCCCGTGCGGCCCAGGCCACACTGGATCTGCAGCACGCAGGCGAGGCCAGGGTCAGCAAGCACATTGGGAAAGGAAGAGAGGCTGCACCAGTATCCTGGGCAACCTGCCACGGAGAACAGTCCTGCCTCCATTGATCGTTGACGCACACAGGGCCCCTTGGGATGTCCCCGCCTGCAACAACATTCAAACAACGTGGGGGCAGGGCTGCCCCGCAGAGCCCAGCTGCTTCTCCTGCTTCAATGAGACTCTCCCCAGCTGCTTCCCAAAGGCGCAGCTGGCAAACATGCCATCATCACTGTTCTGGGCCCCTGCTGGGCCTGATACTGTCATTGGCCAGCACTCCACGCGCCCCGCTGACGTTTCGCTGTCTGTCTCTGCCTGCTGGCGTGGCCTCACCTCATCAAACACGAGCAGAGCGTTGGCGTCGTCGCACAGCTTGCGCAGGCCGCGTAGGAACTCTGCGGTGGCCGTGTTGACGCCGCCCTCCCCCTGCACTGGCTCCACAAACACAGCCGCCGTGTGGCCCTTGCGGATGGCAGCCCCCGCGGCGGCCAGGTCCCCGTACTTGACAAAGTCCACGCCGGGCATGACCGGCTCAAACGGGGTGCGGTAGTGCTTCTTGCTGGTCAGCGCGAGCGCGCCCATGGTGCGCCCGTGGAAGCTGTTGCTGAAGCTCACAAAGTGCGTGGCCGGCTCCAGCTCCGTCAAGCGCAGCCAGCGCTTGGGGCCCTCCTCCTTGGCGACGCCGCGCGCGTACTTGCGCGCAAACTTGATGGCCGCCTCGTTGGCCTCCGTCCCGCTGTTGGCCAAGAACACGCGGTCTGCAAAGCTGTGGCGCACCAGCGTCTCCGCGAGCTGCACCTGCGGCACGCTGTGGTACAGGTTGCTCACGTGCGTCAGCAGGCCCGCCTGCGTTGTCACCGCCGCCAGCCACGCCGGGTCGCTGTGCCCCAGTGCATTTACCGCGATGCCCGCGGCCATGTCCAGGTATTCGCGCCCCGCCAGGTCCACCAGCGTGCTGCCGTAGCCGCGCGCAAACACCACCGGCGCGCGCGCATATGTGCCCACGAACAGCGCCTTCTCCTTGGCAATCACCTCCTCCGCTTGCCGGCTGCCGCTCGCGCTCTGCGCCTCATCTCGCGCCAGCTCGTGCGCGGCCTCTGCGGCTAGGGTGTCAGACACAGGAGCCGCACTGCTCTGAGGGCACAGCAGCCGCGGCACCTGCGGCCGCCGCACCGGGGCAACAGAGAGCAGCGGCAATTGACGCAGCCCGCTGTGCAGAGGGAAGGGAGCAGAAGGGGCAGCAAGATCAGCAGCCCCCGCACCGAACCCTGCGAGGCTACCTACCGAAGAGGCCCTGGACACCACAGCCATGACGCGCGGGCCCTGCACAGGCGAAACACTCCGGCCCTGCAAGTGACTTTTGCCCGTCCCTGCTTCGCCGGCGGAGCTGCCAGAATGGGCCTCCCTGTCGTCTGCCTCGAGCAATTCTTGTCCGATGGCCGTCTGATTTTATGTACGCGCAGATCGCATGCTCGATGGCCACCTCGAAACGCTAGCCTATGCTTGGCAAGGGAGTATACGGTATACGGTAGCCTGTCCTGCACAAGCTGCAACTCCGACTTCTGATTCCGAGCTACGGCTGCTACCGCCGCCGGTTCACCTTTTCCTTTGTCTTTGAGGTCCGATCGCACCGGAAGTTTGTTTGCTGTTGCAGCTCCTGGTTGGCTGCCCCGGCAGGACGACCCAGCTGAACGTAGCACTTGAAAGAGAGCACCAGGGCCCGGAATGCAAGAACGGACCGCCCAGCGCCGTATGTGAACGCGGCCGAT
>DF237588.1:2826-19212 GCA_000708835.1 Klebsormidium nitens
GTCATCTTGAAGAGTAAGTTTAACACGTGGACGTTTCGAGTGCGCCGGATGGAACCTGCTCTGGGATTCCACGGTTCGATGACCACCCCTGTTCAACCTCGCCGGCTGCAACCGCGGAAAGATGTTCGATGACGTCAAAGTAATAGCTAAAGTTTAGCTGAAATTTAGTATCTAAATAGACCCTATCTATCGATCGCAACCGGGAAGCATGCCCCGAAAATGCTGTAGAATCTACCGTATCCTGTCGGGCGGGGCGATGCGGCCTTCGAGTAGGCTTCGACCCACGCAGTCCAACCCACCAATCAGCGTTGCGGAAATCAGGACACGCGTCAATCACTGAAGTAGGTACTGGCGGCGAGCGCCTCCTAGCAAAAGGCCCGCTCTA
The DNA here is from genome assembly GCA_000708835.1 of Klebsormidium nitens. Lineage (NCBI taxonomy): Eukaryota > Viridiplantae > Streptophyta > Klebsormidiophyceae > Klebsormidiales > Klebsormidiaceae > Klebsormidium > Klebsormidium nitens. The sequence continues at coordinate 3,212 of DF237588.1, forward strand.
GGAATAGCAGATTAGGTTTGTTATGCGTTGGACAATGCATACAATACGGTCAGTGACATGCACGAAGCGATCGTTACAGTAATCATTCGATGAATGAGTAAGTTCAGCGGGCGCAGCCTAGGCAAGCCAGTGTTTAAATGCAAGTAGCTAGTGCTAGGCTCTGTAGCATACTACGTACAGGACTTAAGCCCGGCGCCAAGCTTAAGCATGCATGATCCCCACGTACGCGCACGCTGTGACGGATTGGCCACAACCAGACATTACGACACTGACCGTGTTAGACATGCTTTGAAGCTCCTGCGCCCACGATGATGGCAATTTGTACGCCGGCCAATACGGCCGGTAGCTAGATCTTTGGCCGCGCACGCGATCGCAAGCACACATGGTATCATATACCATGTGATTCGGGTATGCCGCCGCCGGAAAGCCCGACTCTGATCGAGGGAGCACCGCAGCGCGGCTTGCAAGCTTTGTCGGGTACCCAAAAACGCATATGCAATCCGGCTCACCATACTCGGACGGGATTGCTGAATGTTGCAGGTTAATGATCACCGTCTTTTGAAAGTTGAGTCTATCTCATGCTAGTATCAAGTTCGTTGGTCCGGCAAATTTGCATGGCCGGTGACCAAAGGACGTACTTGTGCAAGTAATGAATGTAAAAGAAAACTGTCTGACAAGATTTCCTACAATTCACCGAGTCAAAAAGTCACTTACATTTTTGAGTGTAATCGCTTTACTCAAACCATGACAACAACGTATCAACCGGCGATTAAGCCTGAAGGCCTTAATGCCTGCCCGGTTTTCCTGATCTACGCTTGACCAGACTTGATGATCAAATTTTACTCAAAGCGCCTTGCGCTCCCAGACTTCCACATAAACCGGAATGCGCCTAATGACTGGTTGTCTTTGCATGCAGCTTACAGCCTAACACTGCAAGGATCAGAGAGGGCGCATTCCTACACAATACAGTGCGCGGACCTACCTTAGTGCACTCTTACGTACCTCAGCAACTGTAACCCTGCGTCCCTCACGTTAACGGTAACTACGTTGCTCAATGGCATGAATGACCTAACGCTGGCTTGCCTGGCTGCCGATGCACGACTTCCGTTTACATTGATAATGTTGTCTTTTGGGCCCGACGGCTGGTGTCGTGAAATGCATCGACAATAGTAACCGACAAGGAATGCTCAACACGTTTGCAAGCCACTGCTAAACTCTTTGGACAGCCTGTTTCCGGCTCTTCACAAGAATAATCGCGAAGAAACTGCTGCGATGGGGGACCTGAAGCAGAGAAATAAAGTTTCATGCTTTTGCTGGTTCAAGGTGGTCAAATCGTTGGGAGATCGCTCGTTCGGAATCAGGGGTACCTCCAAAAAAAGGGGGTCTAGGTTCTCTGGACTGTAATCCAGGCACTCGACCAGAGAGGAGACTCGTCACACCCGGAATGGTCGGTACAGAGTGGATGATTTGAACCAAGTCGCGAGAGACAAGGTTTGACAGAAAGAGAGGAGTTCTATCAGACCGACACTGAGGAGTAGGAAACCCGATCGAGGCTCGATCAAGCGCCTCCTCATACAGTCAAAACTCTCCTGGCTTTAGTCTTGTGTGGTAACGGCACGTACTTGGGACTCTTGAGACTATCCAAGCCACCTCACTTGCTTCAAAATCTTAAATTGCAGGTGCAAACTCTGCGGACGTTCAATTGTCGGCTCCTATGTTGAATTTGGGAGCTAGGCTTCCGGCCTAGAAAATGATGACGAGGCCTGTTCCCGAAGACAGATTCTCTTTAACGCCTCCGCAGCCGTTTGAAGCCACGTCACTATTGCCTGGTCCCCAAACAAGTGGTGCCACACAGTTCGACGGACGCATACTGTATTCTGTGTCGCAACTAGAAGAACAGGGAAAACTGCTTCTTGGGACAAAGTGTGAAGAACTTTGACAGGTTGAGATCCCTTCCAAGGAGCGCGCAGGAGTGCTGGAGGAGGCCTACATTTCTCTTGAGCTTATTCAGACAAGACAAGCACAGCTTACCATCAGAGCTGGAGACAGACGTTCGTGATCTAGGGCCGCTCCCGGCCCCTCCGACAGGAACGGGCCTCTGCGAGCGAAACGCTTGGAAACGTGAAGGGGGGTCTCATGTTTGTTTGAAGCGAGGTTGACGATCAGAACACGGCCAAAGAAGGTGTACATCAGGCACTACAGGCTCTGTCGAATGTACCGCATCTCTCGGTAGCGGTGCGGTGAGTCAGATTGGCTTCCGTAGCCCGAGACAACAACTGCTTCCTGGCTGATTATGGTGTTGCAGGGTGGGGTGCTGGGGTCGTTTGCAAAATGATACTGGATACACCTTCCAGCAGCTTTTGTCAGATCGATGTCAAAATGGACTGCGACACACGTCCAAGCTGCTTAATTTGAAAGATGTTTACCGCCTTCAGAGCTAGGGAACTGGATTCCTTAACTGTTCGAACTGCGGCTGAACGGAGAAGGGCTCGTAACTGCTTTCGACAGGAGCGCGAAGAGCTTTGTTTGCTTATGCAGCTACCTTGACTCCTGGCAGAATGGTTCAAGCGCTGCTTAAGGGGCCCAAAAGTAGTTCTACGAATCCTAATTGTATGAGGTCGAACCTAACTCAGTGCCTCCAGGCGCAACAAAACAGTGCCGCGGCAGATGTTGGACGGTGACTGGCTGGAATCAAGTGATGCAACTCGGGAGAGTGTCTAACATCAGCAGAAAATTCTTTGCTGACCATATTCCAAAAGACTACAGAGGCCAGCCATGATGTGTCGACCAGACATGGGCTACAAGTTTCACTTTAAACATAATCTTAGCAACGACGTTTCGGTCTCCTGCAGCTTATGAGAATCTGAAAGCGGTCTGCCAGGAAGCGTGACGCGAAATTGTCAGCCGGATACGTACCTGTGGCACATGATGCTCAGCCCCGCTTTCCTGCCACGTGTCAGGAGATCAACCCGGAGCCGTCTTCAGATTCCGATCCGGTCTGCAGGGCAGGATCGCTCGCTCGGCGGTGGCCTCCTCGGGGACAAGGCCCCCGCTGCCTGCCTGCGGCGCTCCCTTACACTGGTCATCCTTCGCGGGCCCTGTTTCCTTCCCTGTTGCCTGCGGCAGAGCCCCGCTTGCAGGCTGGGCTGCTTGGTCGGCCGCTGCCGGGGGTGCCCCGGTAAGAAGAAGGCGGGGCAGTAAAGACGCGAATTCAGAAGCCTGCAAAAAAGAAAAGCGAAGCTCTAGCTCTGGTCCGCTGTGAAGACGTAGAGAGGCCTACATCCGGAAAGCTCCGTGTCACGACAGCGTTTGCTGACATGCAAACCAATCCTCCGGGATTCCGGCTTCGAGCTCAATCCTTTCAAACGACCTCAAAGATCCAAACAAGCATTGCGAATCGGCGGATGAACGACTGCAAGGGCTGCACAAAACAGGGTGTGGAAGCGCCGTGAATTCTCCAGCACACCTAGGTGCACGGTCAGATCGGGATGCTGTCGAGTGTTGATGCGTTCACCTCTTGCACCCAAACGGTTCCAGGTTAAGCGAAGGCACAGACGCTAATGATAACTGCGGGCGCTAAAAAGTACTTTGGATCGAGCTAACGCAAGCGTGCAGTCGTTCCTGGTGTCAACAAGAATTTGCAAGCGCTCTTGCATGGCCAGTTTCCCGGTCACCTTGTGTTGGCTTTCGCTGCTGAAAGCCGACGGTTCCAAGACCATCTCGGGAGTCAGTACCCCGGGGAAATCCAGAACCAGCTGGGAATAGGGGTCCGGCTCGCCGATCGCCTGATGTGCCTGCGAAAAAAAGGTCACATGAGAACGCTGGGGCAAAATTGGATGCTCGACACGATTTGTATAAACGAGATCTACTCTGCTCCTTCTTCCGGGGTTGTTTTGAGACGTGACGACGAAACAGAGGAAGAATCTTTGTCATGCGCATGCGTTGGTGAAGTGCATCACGGGAACCACGAAAAAGTCGTTAAACAAGATGAGTCATGAGATTGGACGTGGGCAAGAGGGTTTCGTCCCAGTGACAAAGCAGGGTTAGTCAGCACGGAGTCCCCAATGGATGTCTCCTTTGTCGGAACTGTAGTGAGCCGCCTCTCGTAGCGGACACCCAAAGGCTCTCGACCACTGACGAATGCTTCTAGTGACAGAGGACCGGTGCTGCAACTTGAAAACCTGTTTTCGCTCCTCGTGACAGCCGACCGTACTCTCTCAAACCCATTCCTTAAACATCCAACGCGCTGTAAGTAATGGCTTGTCTTTACGACCTTTGAGCAGATTTTCGTGAGATGCCAAAAGCTGGCCTCCGCGGAAGCCGGAAACCCTCTCAAGAAGAAGGACACGTCGAGCCATGCAAGCAACCTACCTCGGAGCGATCCTTCGGAAAGACGAGCAAGCAGACATTCTGCTCCGTCTGCACCGGATAGCAGGCCTCCTTAAAGCTGCCTTTTCCTCCGACTGCCCAACCCGAAAGCGCGCCCTTGTTCGACTTTGCTGTCGCTACCATTCCGGCGCCGCCGGTCTTCGCCCTGGTATGGAAGCTTCCCCGGGCCTTGATCGCGTCCGCGACCCTGTCCGACAGCGGCAGATCGTCGAGGTCCACCGAAGACCCGTCTTCGCCACCTGCGACCACGCCAGGGGTCTGGCTCGCATCCGCCGGCTCCGGTCCTCTAACCCCCGGCTGCTGTTCAGATGCCGTTTTCCTGCAATCGGGCAGTTTTTGGATCGGGGCAGCCGGCATTTCGTCCGGTTCCGGCGGGTTCTTGAGATTCCGAGCCCTGGCCCTTTGCGGCTTAGGGCCCTCCGTGCTTAGGGGTTCTGCCCGCTTGACTCGGGCCTTGGGCTTGGGGGTATCCTTCGATTCCTCCGGGGCCTTCTTCTTTGGAGGCCTCCCCCGCTTCCGCTTCGGGGCGGCCGTACTCGGTTCCACAATTGACGGCTGAATCTTGTCTCCCCCGCCTGACGTGGGTGCAGATTCGTCTGCAGGCTGAGGAGCGGCCAACTCCGACCCGGGCAGTGGAGTTCTGGGTTCGGACAAGCTTCTGGGGTCCGAGGTTCCGGCGGACTTCGGGGTGGGGGCGCTTTCGGTTGCCTTTTCGGGAGAGGGTTTGCTTTCCGGCGGCAGTTGCTGCTCAGGGCTTGACGTATCTCCCGGAGCCATTGATTCCGGGGCTTTGAGCTCCATCTGAGGAATTGGCGCATCACTGTCGCAGATCTCCGCTATCTCGGGCGCCCCCGCTGGGCTTGCAGGCGCATCTGGACGGTTTCCAGACGCTTCTGCGGGGCTTTTAAACGCTTCTTGGGGGCGTTCGGACGCTTCTAGGGAGCGTCCAGACATTTCTGGAGGATTTTCGGACGCTTTGGCAGGGTCCGGACCGTCCGCACACGTTGGCGCAGGCGCTGTCACCTCTGGGGTATATTTGTACCGAACCGGGACAGCTTCAAACCCCTGGACGGATTGGAGCGCTGCCGGACGCAGCTCAGTCAGCCTTGCCGGATCGACTGTTTCCCCTGCTGGTTCGACTGCAACCGCGGTTTTTTCCGACCCGGCCTTAACCCTGAGGAGACCCGTTGCCTGGCCGCCCGCTTGCACACGCTCAGTTGCAGGTTGCACAGCAGCATCCCCTTGCTTGGGGGGGCCGTCCCCAGAGGTGCCGCCCGACATTCTCGCCCCCCTGGAGGGGGTGTCCACTGTCGGCAGTCGGGGCTCCATCCGCTCCTCTCGGTCCTTGCTGTCACCCCCCTGAGTTGCCTTTCTACCGGTCCCGAAGCTTGGTGCCAGGCTTTCCTTATCTCCCCGCACCTTGGAAGGGTCACCAATGACCTTCCTGCTTTCTTGGGCTCGTTCACACCCCGTCCTTCCCTGGGGCACCTCACCCACCCCCCTCGCTTCTTTCGACCGCCCGCTCTCCCACCCCCTGGCCAGAATCTCCAGCCCGTTCTTCCAGCCGCGGCCGCGCTTCACGTCCTTCCCGATGTTCCTCCAGCGGATAGGGCGCAGCCGGGCCGGCAGATCCGTGCCGGGGAGGGGCCGCTTGTTACTGACGCTCGTGATTTCATCATCTTCCGCCGCATCTTCCTGCGTCTCGAACTGCCACTCAGTGATCCGGGGGATCACCATATCCTCCTTACCCAGCGCTGCAAGCTCCAACCGCTTATGAGGTTTGGTAGGGAGACTCCCGTTATGGGGGGCGCGATCAAGTGGTGTCGGCTCGGGGGGGTTGGAAAGCTGGGCCCGTTTTGCAGGGGGTTCATCAGCTGCACACGAAAGTAGGTGCGCCTGGTCAACAACCTCACAACCAAATACATGATAAGCAATGCATGACAGCTGTTAGAGTGGAGTATCAGACCGGATAGAAAAGTCAGATTAAAAGGAAGACGCTGTGAATGGCTCACATGCTCAAAAGCCCAGGAGGACTGATTCGAGCTTGCAGTCGCCGACTAAGCAGATTCAGAAAGCTAACTACTTGTAGCTTTTTGCACCATAGCACACCCCAGCATGGTGCCTGAGGTGATAGAAGGACTCTCGACAAAAGGATGAACCTCGACAGTCTGCAACTTGGAAGGTCCTCCAAGTTGATGAATTGCGCACAAATCAGGTGAACATGCAGCTGATGGAGGGACGTGCTGCGAGATCAAGGCAAAGCAAATTTCCCTCATGGATCCAACACTGAGTGAGAATGCAACGGGCGGCAATACAGCAATGGGCCGATTCTGATAACGCGTGCTGCTTTGAAGTTCAACAACGGAAGTAACTTCTCATCATGTTTGCTATACATAAGAAGCCGTCCACACTCACACATCACTTATTCCCAGCAAAGCAAACGCATCATCCAAACATTCTCCTTGGCGTTGTTTGAGCTGTCAGAGCCTCCGCAATGTACGACTGGCTGAATCGACAGCAACCGCAGCTAAAGGTGAGCAGAGGGAGCCCTCTCAGGGATGTTGCGATGCGACCAAACCGGCATGTGATCTGGATTGGATTCGCCCAAGGTGCTTAAACCAAAAACCCTAATGCAAAGGTTTACGCGCTCTGCACCCTAAACCACCATAGACTAGGCCTACCTATTTCTCAGTCGCCTATCTCAAGCGATATAGGAGTTGGAAAGTCGTCACAAGCACCAAAACCCTTTTCATAAAGGCGCTTGACACAACGATATCTCAGTGGACAAAAGAGGCCCAGGTCTTACCTCTTTCTGCCTGCCCCAAGTCCTTGCCACCCCCCGTCCCCCTCGCATCCGTCCCCCACTTCCGCTTCCCCTCCTGTCCCCTCCCAGCTTGTGCAATCAACCCCGCTTTCTCCACCTCTGCCCCCGGGCCCGAGGAAACACCACTTCCACTTTGTTTCTCCCTGGGCCCATCGTCCCATGCGCTGCGGTTGCCCTTGCCTACAGGAGGCCCCATTGCGGGCTCCACCAATCCAGGATCGACTAGGACTTTTGCCTTCTTCCGCGGAGGACTGACGCTCCGGGGTGTGGTTCTGAGAGGAGCGTCTTGCTTTTCCTTCTGCGGGGAAAGCGATTGGCGCGGTGCGTGCCGGCCCCTGCTGGGCGAGCTTGCAGTGCAGGCGGAGGGGCTGAGGCTTCGAGGAGGGGAAAGGAAGACATTCCTGTCTTGCTGGCAGTTGCAGCGGCTGTCCGAGCAGCGGGTCACACTGCGGCTGCAGAAAGATGGAGAAATGCCGGTGCGAAAAGGCTAGAAAGACTGGTATAGGCAAAGCACTGTAAGCAGACAAGAGCCCTAGTGCAGTTTGAGTCTACAGAGCGTAAATCTGGCGGATAATACGCAATGATCCAAGTAAAACCCTACCGCTGTGAGTTTTAGGATCCCTGATTGGATACCCAAGCTAACACCCCAGATTAAACCCACTCGTCGCAAGACCCTCTTATTGCGCCGATACCTACTGAATCAATGAGACTTGCAGAGCTCTGCCAGCCAGCCAGGGAAGATGTTTAAAGGAATAACTTCTGAAGGGTAGTCTGAATCATTAGAAGCTTGTTTCAAGGATGGAATGTGAGCTGGGGCCCAGACACCTTTCACCTGGGTGACTCAAAAACCCAAGTTTACATCTCAGAGCCTGAGATTGCTTTAGTAGCTTTTTGGACGCCGTATTTCGTGGAAAGATAACAATTTGGCGAGCAAATGAGACACCCTGGGACAGGGCTCTTGATTTGAAAAGATTCTGCAGAAAAATCCGAAGCGAATGCACAAGTCATGTGTTCTTATGCTGAAGGTGCTGTCTTGGATGCCGCATCGGTTCCGGAAGCCCGAAGAGTGTGAATCAAAGCTCTGGCAAGTAAGTATTGAACATCCCCCGAGCAACAAAGGGACGGTAATTCCTAAGCTCGGACCTTTTGAGCATGTGCCGGGTGCACAAGGTGTTGCCTTCAGTATTCAAAAGATCGCTGTAATGCATTATGCAGATGATCAATTATGCTCGTTCTCTAATAGTAGATCCAGAAGCAGATGGGTAGCTCATGGTTTGAATGGGATCCCTTCCGAGAGTGTCCAAGAATGCTGCATCTCTACCATCAGAAGCCTCACAAACACACCGCTGATCTCTTCTTCAAAGAGGGCCTCAGGGAGCGGTCCCCCTGAAGTCACAGGGCGACTGTATAGCTTGCCCCTCTGCGCTTGTGTAGCCAGCATGCCCCAAGTGGCGGTGGCATTCCCAAGCCAGCATTCCCTGACCGGTGCTGACATTATGGGCTGCCCCGGTCGTCTGCCCTCTTTGAATCCATGCGCAATTGCCGAAACCAGCATCCTGATATTATGATATGTATCCAGATAGGTTGAAGCACCAAGCACCGTCTGAAGTCCTGCTCACCTCCTAGAGCGTCCCCTGCTCCCGCTCTGCCCCTTCCTTTTGCTGCCCGAAGCTTGCATCTCTGCTGCGCAAACCAGCGCCTTGGCATTCTCAATATGTGCACCTTTGCCCTCAGGGGGACGCTCTTTCGCTCTGCCACCGGTTCCTTCGGCCGCAGGTACCTTCTCAGGGTTCCCTCCGCAAGCCTGTGCCTTTCCTTCCAAAGTGCCCCTGTCCCTTGCATTTGGCCTGTGCTCTGCTCGATTGGCCCCCCTCAGCTTTGTGCCCTTCGCCAGCCTGGTCGTATCCCTGTCCCTCCTCTGATCTCTGCCGTGGTCATCTCCCCTCGCCCTCCAAGCAGCAACCTTGGCACCCCGCTCGGCGCCACCCCGAGCCTCCCGCTTTACAGCAGTGTTATAGTAGCATACATTAGTATCATGCCCCGCCCTGCAACATATGGTGCAAAACCTTCTCGTGCCCTGGAAAGAGGGCCTCACATTCGTGACATGAGGTCCCCCAAACCGGCGTTCGTCGCTGCCCTTTGTCTCTACCAGAGGAAACTTTGCCTGAGCAACCCCTTGCCGCTGCTGCAGTCTCGCCCAGCGGACAACCATCCGTTCCCCGTACAGCACAAGGCCGTGCTCATGCGCTTGGTACGCATCCTGCGCGGCGCATTCCTCCGCAAAGTCCACAAATGCATAGCCCTCTTTGATACGGACCCAGTTCAGGGAACCAAAGGGTTGGAAGGCGCGCCGCAGCTGCTCTTCTCCGACTGCAGAGAGGTTGAATTTGCCGACGTACAGGGTCGTCATTGCGAAATTGCGGGGGGTGTCGAGGGATTCTGCTTGCAGCTTCGGCAACTCTCATCCAAATGGAAGGCCAGACTATTTGAAGGGAGTGGCAGCTTCGATCCTTTTGCATTGTAATCATTGACAAATGGGCGTTGCAATTGCCAAGCAAACAGAGATCAGACTAGACATTGAACAGGATGGAGGACCTGTTCGAGAGGTCCTTCGAGAGCCCTGAAGGTTGAGGAAACCAATGTACTTGAACAGGTTAGGTTGCTGGCTTGCCGCCACCTTCCACCGCCATGACATTCCCTGAAGGAAGTTCAGCCACCATGGCAACATTTCCCATTTTGCAACTCGGATGATCTCCGCGTGTTCACAACTTCACTGTTTTCGGTTTTGAAACTGTGCATGCAATTCCTTATCGCCCGTCAGGGTTTTTCGCTCAGCCATTTTGCCGGGAGCCATCAGAATCGTTTCGAAATCGAATCACGTGGCGGGGAGATATCGCTGATATACCCCGCCGCAGAGGGGTATATCAAAAAACTCTTGGCAGGCTCGACGGCGATGCAAGGTCTGGACTAAGCGATAAGCGAGTTATACCATTCGAGCTCGGCGATATCGAAGGTTTCTTGTCGACCTCGAGCTTGATATCCCCCTCGGGGCTCCGCCCTCGGGGAGATATCAGCTCTCGTTCGACGCGAAAACCATCGGTATCGCCGAGCTCTCATGGTATACCGTATATACTATAACTACTACTTAAAGTTATCATCAACCATGGCCCTAGAAATGCGGCAGCCATTGGCCGGCCGCCGCTGGCGGCGGGGCAACAAGGGCAAGGTTTGCAATTAGTAACTACCGGTACCTGCCACGAGGAGACTAGCCGGCTGCCGCAGACTTAGCGTTCCAACCCGCCTGAGGGCCCGGGGTTCTAGGTAGTAGCGGGGCGCAGGAATGGCGCGGAGCTCCCCCGGGAAATTCCTGCGCCCCCGAGAAAAGGGTGTCGTTCCACTAGCGGCCGGCAGAGGCGCAACTAGAAAGGCAGCACAAAGTGCTGCACTCGGCATGCCATTTGATTGATTTGTCTGGAACAAATCATTGAATAGCACCAGGCTGGCACTTTACACGCAGTAATTTCGTTGAGATTGAGACCGTTGGAACTTGGTACGGTACCTCGTATAGTGTATGTATAGTAGAAGATAGTCCTCGAAATTCTGGTAACGCTAAATAAACCCGATCGACTGGCGTTACGAACTCGTGGATTTGTAAAGTGTAACGCATTCACCCTTACCGGTTTCGCATTACAGTTCGATTCCTGGCGACACATTTCAACTTCCCAGTCGACCTTACAAAGCTCAAAGGAACTTTGAAATCGCCCGCGAAACCATTACCTGGGTACATGGCATACGCCAGTGCACGCTTTTGAGAGGGCTCGAAGCCTCGAAATCGCGCTTTTGTACTCTGAAAAAGTCGGAGAGCTTTCAATGTGGGTCGCAGGGCACAACGCTCAAAAACCGTCAGATTTCAAACATGGACGGCAGATATCACATGCTCTGCAAGCTGCAGTTAGGTTGCGCGTCGACCGAAAACCTACCACCCCCCACTTTGATGTTGTCAGACCACGTGGTCAGAAAACCCTGGTTTTGGCAGTGGTTTGCAGCAAACCTTCCACATCTGTGCGCCCTATATCACCCAATTCTGCACCAAAATGCTCTATCCAAAGCACATGGGCAATGCCATGAGTGGTGGCAGTTGCCGACAAAGCTTCTTTGAGCAGAAAAGATGCTAATTTGATACTTACAGGCGACACAATCACCCCAGTGATGCAAACCTCGCACAAACCCATATTTATGAAAAGCAGGCCTCTGATTGGCTCAAAAACCTGGGATGACCTCGGAGGTTTTCGGTCGACGCGCAACCTTAGTGGCTGGTCAAGCGAAACCCAATTCGTTTAACCGCACTTAATGAGAAATTGTACCCCAGCTCCACGCAAAACTTCCAGCGAAGAGCCTCTAGGCATGTACACGTGGGGCAGGTCATTAAATAAATAAGCAGGCAAATGATTAGCTGAGGTGGTAATACGCACCAACCAGTCGCGATAATCCTTCCACCGGGGCACAGCCGCATGCACTGGCATTCACACCTTGGTCACAAACAGAAAATGTTAAAAGCCTCTCGCAGTGCAGTGAGCCACGTAACACCCCTTTGTCACGCGAATTCACACCGCTAACGCAAACACCTATTTCCGCGCTTCTTGGTGATATGGGCAATACCGGGTGCCGCCGGGACCACTCTATGATTTTGGAGTGCACAGCTGACTGCGGACACTCGCACGGATTCTCCTCCTCGATGATTTCCCCAGTCTGAAAATCAGACCTGTAAGCGTCCTGAGCGTTGTCAGCTTGGTCCCGGGCATACTTCACATACTATGAGCAGACTGACAGGGTGCCCGGCGTGGCAAAGTAGACCCCAAATTCAAGTGCCCCAGACACCATACCCAATAGGGGCAGACTCGGAAAATTACACCGCGTTTCAAATTCCCTTGAAGACACAGTCTCTACTTCGGGACTTAAGGAGCCTAGGACATTGGAAACATACTGTGTAACTTACAGGAGAGTGTGTCAACGAGGCGTTTTCAAATGGGAATGGTGCCAATCTGCTTCGACAATAGGCTTAGCAGCCTTGAAAAAGTCGGGTCCCGCAAGGCCGGCGCGCGAGTTTGACATTGGCCTATTTTCTAAATTCGCAGCCTACGATGTAAAACTTGTGGTCTGAAAATTTAACTCGGCGGTCGGTTATATTATTCGCGTATATATATCGAATGTCGAAAGCGTACTTTCAGTGTTGCGCCGCAGTGTTGCAACGCTGTTGCAATGTTGTCGGGCAACTGTTGCCCAACAGCCTTTGGGCAACGGTTGCCCGACCGTCGCGACGGTGTCGCGGAACCCGAAAATGCGTATAACCAGCCTGTGTTGTGCTATGGGATAATGGGACTGATCAATCGTGGTGAATCCCGGCCTGCGTCCCCATGCAATAAGACGCGTCCATGCACCAGTCTACGGCGCATGATCGAGACTCAAGCTGCAATTATTTCTAGTCAAGTTTAATGCGAATCTCAGTGGTGTCGGAATGCCACTCCATTAGTATATATGTTTATCTCACTTAATTTAGGAGCTTAGTATACCGGCCGCCATAGTACTCAACATGTTGAGGGAGGGGACTGTATACAACCGTGACCGTACCCTACCATGGGGCGGCCGGCCTCCTGGCACACACATAATCGTTTGTGTTGACAAACTTTGTTCAGTGCATGTGCATTGGCCAGACTCATCACTGTGTGTCTCACGCTTAGTTTGAATGCTCGTTTGGCAAACAACTAGAGGTCTGGCACTGCATCAATCGCAGAAGAATGGCTTGTCGAAGGATTCAATGACTTTGTCAACCAGCTGAGGCGCTCCCAATGGATTGGCTGGTGTCATCAGGTGGCTTCTGGAAGACCGATATCCATGCCAACTACTCACTCAATCTGTTCAGATTCTAAACGTAAGTGTTCTGCTTTGTTGACTATGCCTATCCCAATCTTGACGGATTGACAAACGCCCATTCAGCACCTGGAGGCCACCATTGCCAGTTTGGTTCCAAGTGAAACAATTGGAACCCTGCGGACTCCAACTCCCTAAGGAACGTGTCAACAATCTTGTGATCGTCTTTCTCCAGGGCAGCCCCGTTATAAGTCTCCACCAAGAATTGTCCAATAGGTGGGTTGGAGACTTGCGGCTTCAGGATCGACTTGAAGCTGGTGTACTCGCACCTCTCGCAGTCGACTTTCAGCACATCCACAAAGGTGTGCCCGAGGTTCAGCATGATGTCAGTCAGGCTGTAAACATTGTTATCCTGCACCCAAGCCAGGTAAACCCACATGTGCCTTGTAAGCGGTTAATAAGATGCTGTAATCTCCGTTGCTCATTTCTTGCGGAAGTTTCCGAAATGAAGTTGCCAGCGTAATCCCCTGACGACCTTTCTATACTGCCGGTATTGAATGGCTCAGGAAATGGACGGAAGTCTACATGTTCTTCCTAGACGTATTCATCCTCTGCTCCTAACCGATCAGCAGATCTGAAAAAGCTTCATACAGGAAGATTGGATTTTGTCAAAGGGGACGGCCGCACCCATACTTGCCTGGTTCGTTTCATCCGCAAGGCACCACGGGTGGAAGACGAGCAGCGGGGACAGGCTGGTCACTTTCGCAACGTCCGCCTCCTTCAAGGTGCAATCGAAAACGTGGACCTCCGCTCCAGTGGCGCCGATCAGTTCCATTTCAAAATATGTCTGCGCGTTGCTCCCTATGCTGTAAATAATGCTCTGTCCGTTAAGCCTGTGCGCATTGCACACCCACTTTCCGCCGTCCCCCATCAGACCATACCGAACTTCGCGATAGCATGGATAGATGGGCACCCAGTACTCCATCAGTTCCTTCAGGTAGACTTCCTGCAACATAACAAACTCTCTCAGGAAGCTTCGGACGTGCCAGTGACGGTCGTCATGCTTGTATCAGTCACTCGCAGGTCCTGGTGTCCAGATTGGCCGAGATTCATGGCTTAAGTGACCCATCATCATGAGTTGTGGTGATAATTATCGTTAAGTGGCAAAGAGCACTGGCCATTGGTTGAAAACCTGTTTCCTTTCTGGGATGGAAGATCAGCAGATCACGGGGTGCAAGGAGAATCTTGACGCCCCTTCAACAACAAACTCACAACTCGAAAGAAGGAGACAGTTCTTATTCAAGACAAGTCAGGAAACCAAAGCATGCTCGCACTCTACCGTAGAGTGATCAGTCTGTGTATGTGAATTGCTGAATATATCTCTGTGTACGTGTTCTCACCTTTTCGTCTTTAATATGACCGGTGTGCCAGGGACTGATGTAGCTCTCCCTGCGCATGATGTTCTCCTCCATTGTTTGGATCGCTTCTCTAAGCAATCGCTCATGCTGCGCCTCAGAATCCCATGAAGCTGCAAGAAGCGATTCCGTTGATGCACATGGTCTCTAGATAAAGGATGCAAAAGCACAGCGAAAATGGGGAAAGCTCAAGCTGCTGTTTTGGAGGAGAGGCATACGCAGAAAAATGATACTTGAGGTGAGAACTTTTGTGTCAGGAGGTTCAATAAAGTGTCAATGCTGCAACTTTGATGGGCGTAGACCAATGACTGCCCTAACATCCAGCGTGCGATTTAAGAGCTAGTTCTTCTCCAAAAGTTTCTCCTCAACGACAATGACTAGGCCAATTGGCCGTACAACACTCAGCATTCAACCATGCAGGTTGCAATTTCTCATGTCAGTGCATTTCACATTTCCTGGAATCTTCAGTCTTCGGACTTAGCGCTGAGGACCGAGGTGCTCGGACCTGATCTGTCAGTGGAAGCTTCAGGAGCTGAACAATTCATGCTTATACGCATTGCTGTGGGTTCGATAAGGCCTCGTATCAGACCCACCGTGTACGTCAATTCCTCTGCCCGCCAGCATGTGAAGCCCTTGCCGCACAGCGAACTGTGGAAAGATCCCTGCTGAGTAGCTGGCTCCTCCACTTTCTGATGCTCCCATGCCATACGGGATGACCGCAACAACCAGAATGCCCAACACTAAGCAGCTTGCAGCAATGATGACAGGTCGTTGTAGCCAGGGGTCACACAAGAATCCCATGAGCAGCGACTTAGGGCTTCCGAGCGTATATTTAGGGGGCTCTTAGTGACACGATTTCGAGCTCTGCGCGATCTGATTGGCTGCTTGGCGCCACCGCCGCTGCTCGACCGAGTCTTAACTGGCGCGATTCTTTGAGTGTCAATGATTATGAACATCGCAGACTGGAAATTGGTGCGTCGCCTGTCGGTCGAGCGCTGGAACTCAAATGCTCGGCACCAGAACCAAGTAGCACTGAGCCGCCGGTTCTCGACTGCGGGCAATTTATCTGCGACCAGTCGGTGTCAATAATAGGGCAATTTGCAGACTGTGCGGCTAGTGTTAACTTGGTTGGGCTGATATGCTAATATATAAAGCATGGCACCAAAGCTACATTTGTGTCATTTACAAATTTTTGCCCGTCAGTCGAGGACCGTTGACACCACGGCTTCATAAATATCTGAATTGTGGACCTTATCCGACGGCCTATACACCAGGAACATCACATCGACGGCTACTGTGCAGATCTGAGACGAGCCAGGGCCAGGGCCAGAATCAGTGACAGAAGTCAATGTCTTACATATGTCACACATGGTGTATCAAAATCGAAATCGAATAATCATATAGACTGACATGTATATATGTAACGCATGTAACGCTTTCGACAAATTGCATCGAAGCTGTCTCGCGATGGTTCACGACAGGCAAGAACATAGGAAATCGACACG
>DF237588.1:19549-49047 GCA_000708835.1 Klebsormidium nitens
CCGTCGCTTTCAAACCCGAGTCATTTCCACAGCATGTCCTACAGCATTTCCACGGCAGCTTTAGCTCCTCACATTGCAAGCAGGGCGGACAGGGCGCCCTCGATGGGCGGCCTCGCGGGCCTTCTACTCGTCATTCCCTACTAGCCTGATATCTTCTATCCTCTTCCCGAATTGTCAAGTGACGGCAGCAACCAGTCAAGCGCGTGGGCTGCCGCCATGGAGTTTCCCCAACAGTCTACTAATAGCAGATTATTTTGCAAGGTGAGATTGCAATATCTGATCTTACGGTCAGCTTATGCAGCATTCCTTCATGCATGAGGCAGCACATTTATTTGCAGAGGTCCTTTTCAGGCTGTCATTCCTCTGATCTATCTCATGTATCCTACCTTTCAGTTAACTTATCTCAGCTTTCCGATGCAGGGCGTCATCTCATAACACTTTGACAGCCACTGCACGAACGCCGACAATTCGCCCGGCCGCCACACCCCCGGCCCCCGGAATTTTGCGAAACTTTTCCAGCCAGCCGCCAGGCTGGCCCCCCCAGGATTGCACTTTCAAAAATTCAGGAAATTGCACTTATTTTGAAGAATGCGCCCCATTTTCGTCCTCAATTAGCGCATATTCCCTGTCCGTATCTCATAGGTATGTCAAGTCGCTTGAGTTCAGGCAGAATATATTGAATATTGTCTTGGTTTTGGCTGGTGGGTAAGTTAGCCCGGGGCGCTTTACCCGGCTGCCGCCGCCGCCGCTGGACCCCCTGTTCGCTCGTCCTCCGGGCACTTCCGCCAACCGCCGACCGCCCCCGCCGCCATTTCAATTGTCGGCGTTCGTGCAGTCACTGTAAATCTGTTATGAGACCACGCCCAGGGCTGGCAAACTGGAGCTTGCGTACTCCAGTCTCTGCGCTTTGCTCTCTCCGTCAGCCTTCTTTGTTGCTTCGCTTCGCTTCGTGGTTACTTCTTTGCATTCCATCTTTTGGTGAGCATTGCTGGCAGCCCGCTTTCATTCAAAGCCATTGAAGAATACAAAAGCAAGTTGTTTGACTCCAATCTCAGCCGATCACGGTGTCGCAGAAATTTCCATTCATATTTCATTCATATTATTGGCAGCATTCAAAATCATACGCTTTGAAAGCAAATATTGCTCAATCCTGATTGCCTGGTTTCATCAGCTGCTTCATCCAAACCAGCTCTGCTCCGCTGAGTGTCCCTCAAGATTCTTCTTCTGGATACTTACCACGGCGCTCGTTGCCGCTACTTGCATTCATTCAAAGTCGTTGATTTGTTTAGTGTGCTAGCACTCTTGAAAGATGTGTTCCATTGTATCATCTGGATCATTGTGCCATCTGTTCCACGTCGTACTTTGATCAACTTTCTGACCTTGGGGGTTTGGACACAAGTCGCAACTTTTGCCTCGATATCAAAGCTTTTTTCACCAGACATGCGCTGTCAGAGACACCTTACTTTCTAAGTTCCCCAATCGCATGAGCTCTTGCAAACTTCGATGATTTGCAGTTGTTACAGTGTTTACACCCTGCTCAATCGTCCAGTTTTTCCTTGCAGTAAGCACGTACAGCGCATGCCAGTTCTGTGAGCTCCACATGGCGCTGCCCCTTGACGCTCCTTCCTGCGGGTCTTGAAGTTGCTACAAAACCGTCCCTTGCTGTCTGAGAGCTACGCTATGCAGCATCCTAATCCGAGAGGGTGAGTCTCAAATGCTTCCTAATTCTGACCTCTGAGTGTTGTTTCCTTCGAAGCGCATACCCCTTCCGTGTACCTGCATAGTGTTGAATATGCTGGAGACCGCAAGCCAGGCACTTTGATGTTTCCCATAAACCAGGTGCTTTTACATGATGTTGGCTCAATCTTACAATGAAGGATCTGCGTCTGTCTCAAACCAGCATTTGCGAGCCATTTGCCAAGCACGAGCAATACCCTAAGGTGTTTGTTTCAACATTTGAGAAACCTTCAAACCTTCTATGGCACAAGATCTGAGTTTTGCAGCAATGCTGATCTCCATCTTTTCACGTGTCTCACTGTTAGCACAACGCCCTTGCATAATTCTATTATTGGCCCACAGCGTAGCACGGTCACGTTGGGACTTTTTGCAGCTTAATACAACTCAAACTTATTCAGTGTGCTCCTTCTTATGCAGTATGCAAGGTGAATCATTCATCCAGCTTTCCATGTTTCGGAGCTTCAACTGAGATGGATCGAAGGTGCTTGCCCGTTAAGTGAGATGGTGGTGGCGGACCTGACCAACATGCTGTGTTGCTGCCGTCAAATGATGCTTCTTCGCGCTGTTCGCTGATACGCACTTTGGACCGTGCGTCGCATCCCCATAACTCCGCGATCTTCTCTACATGGGTGAGTCTTCGCTTGTTTTCTCTACTCTTTTGTTCAGGAAGTCTTTCCATGGTACATGTTGCTCGCATTCTGCACTATCCTTACCGGATCTGAAGGGGTCACGGAGCCTGGCTGTATGTAGCAAAAATCTTGTCCACCCTTGAATGCATATCAATCGTGACGAAACATGGCTGCTTCTACTTGGCAACCCTTTGCAGCAAGAAAGTGTGGTTGGTCATGAGAACCTCTCTTGAAGTGGGTATTTCAATCTCAAGAGATCTGATGTGGCAGGCCGCAATTCACGATTGACAGCGGTCGGCACAGCTTGATGTGAGACCCAATTGAAGCTTTCTAGATCTTTCCAGCTCTCCATATGTTGCTTCGCTTGGCTTGTTCAAGTTCATCCGATCATCTTTATTGACGCTGGCCCCCATTGGCTGAACTTTCCTCCCCCTTTGCAGGCGTTCAAGCAATGTGGCGGCGCTGTCCCATCTTATGTTGGTCATTGCGAGTTGTTTCAGGTGTACGGTACCCTGGTATTCACATGGCGCTCCAATATGTTGCATTCAGTCAACGTACTTTGAAAGAACAGTATATGGACATGCTTGCTTTGTGAATCACTCCAATTGATTTGTGCATCTACTATCATCATAAAATCACTTTCTTCTTGGAATCCGATGTGGAGCTACATGCTTTGACAACTTTGCTATGGGATTGGCACCACCGTGATGTACGCTATATGCTTTCGCATTCTCGTGTTGTATTGAGTAGCAAAGCTTCAAGACATTAACCGTACGCTTTTGAGAAATTTCATTCTGCCGCAATATTGCAACGTACATGCGTCGGAGGGATTTGAGCCCACCGGTATAGCACCGGAAAGCCCCGGCCGTGTTACTCCTTAACCGGCCGACACACCGACCGGCCAGTCGGGCCGTCCAACCCCCGACCGGGACGTTGCCGAGGCCGCGCCGAGACGTCCGAAGCCCGACCGGGATTCCGCCGGGACCGTTGTGGGACCCGGTCACGACCCTGAACCCCGACCGGTTGACCGCAGGTACCGGCGCCACGCTCAACCGGGAGGCGCTAACACCGGCCGTAGCCGTCCGGCTTGGCAGGCGCTCGGTAGGCTTCTTTCCGGGTTACCCAACGGTACTGGGTCGAGAATGATTGCAGCCGATCGAGGACCGAAGATACACAAAGACGTGTAATGAACAGTACGTCTTGCATTAATTCTGCAAACGCTCCAAAATCCAGATTCTGTAGGTAGGCTGGATGGCTGCTTAGTTGCTTGGAGAAGTCTCGTAGTAGTAGAGATCCTCTTGTTCTTGGCCCTCATGCAGGCATGGGGCTGCTTGTCGAGTTTGGGGGCTAACCTGAAGTTGTTACTGCAAGAATTTTATGCTGCGATTGAGGAACTGAGGGTGGTTACAATCGGGGTCGCAAGACTCGGTTCTGACCACGTTCTGACATTCAACGAATGTGGTTCAAACGAGCCCCCCTGAGTGGCAAGGCTGTCAGGTTTTGCCCCTGGTTTTGCGACGCAGGAGTCCAGAGTCTGCACGTCACACGCGGGATCCATGTCCGTATGTCAAGGACACGCTCCAACTTGACACGCTGCAAGGCCCCTCAGTGCCTTTACGCAGAACTGCTATTTCGACGAGCTTGACTTGGCCCCAGTATCATTACCCGCCCAACTTGAACTTTTCCGCCTGTCATGCATCATGCATGGACATTGTCAGAAATCCTACTCCTCTGTAATAGGGCGAAGACTAAATTGAGCCTGCCAGTGTGTTCGAATGTTCCGATGTTGGAATTAGAGTGGCAAGCAGCTTTGCCAATAGACCTGAGCGACTCAGCGCTATCTTCTTCATTTGACTTGAAGGCTTTCAGAAGGAACTTTCAAACCGGCGCAATTCCTTCATTCTGAACTCCACCAGCAGAACGCCTAGGCCCGTGCAGTTGACCCTCCTTCCGCACTCAAAAGAGAAGGCACCATGGCGCAGACCTAGTTGTCAGACCGTGACGCGGAGCGCATTGCAAAGATTGAGCGCCTCCTGCCACCTGGCACCGCATTTCCGCGGGACCCCCAGTCCTTGAATCTCTTGCGCAGAGCCTTTACGCATCCATCTTCAAGTCAGCTCTTTAACCACGACGTCTTGGGGTCGCTCGGGGACTGCCAGTTCAAGCACTACGCGGCCATTAACTTCGAGCGCGAAAACGGGATGGAGTTCGCGTTGCCTGGCGATGTCGCCAAGCCCATTGCTGCCGTGGCGACAAATGAGTCGCTGGCCTCAATGTATCAGGGCGTGCTGGGGTTCAAGCTCTCTGATATTGAGACGGGCGAGCAGTACAGGTACGCGACCCTGGAGAGGTCAATCCACAGGCAGGCGACTGTGATTGAGGCAATCATTACTGTCGTGCAGAAGGTTCTTGGGGGGGACGTCGCACAGCAGTTCGTGGACAGGCTCTGCGCGATCTTCTTCCAGAAGCAGGGAACGAGTTTTCTCAGCTTCAGGAGCTTCGACCCCATCAGTAGCGTCATGCAGAAGGTGGCCCAGCTCACGGACGGCGTCGCGAACTATCAAGTGTCCGACAAGCCGGACGCTGAGGGCAACTTCACCGGACGGCTGGGCATCAAGATGGGGCCCAACTTGGAGCTGTTCTTGAAGGGGCCGCAGGCTGGAAGAAGGAAGAATGACGTGAAGCGGGCGCTGTTCCAGCAGATGGACCTGGACGCCGAGTTCAACGACTTTATCCGCAAGAACCCAAAGAAGGCAAAAGTGGAACTCTCGGAGGAAGCCGCCAGTGTCAGTGCTAGGGCGAGGGAGAACGCGGAAGCCGCGAAAGCCAGTGTCAGCCCTGGGGCGGAAAACGCGGAAGCCGGTGTCACTGTCAGCCTTGGCGTTTGAAAACGCGGAAGACGCCAGGTGTCCGCAGGGAGTGCGACAAAAAGTAGAACCAACCGAGCCCACAGTCGGGGTCAGTGTCTTTTCAAAGGACCGCGTTTCAGGTGGTTAGTGTATGTACGCCGGGCGGCCTGAGAGCGACTAGAGTGGGGGGAGAGTGGGCGTCGGCGAAAAGGGGGGAAGAAGCGGGGGTGAAGAAGCGTGTAGCTGGTCAGGGCACAGCGTAGAAAGGACAGTTTATACTGGAAGTGTAACTATCGTATAAGTGGGCGACGACGAAACACTGGGTTGTAGGAGGGAAGCTAAGTAGGGGTCAGCTCCTAGTACACTAGAGCTCCGACTTGGACGTGCAGCCCCTTGGAGCCTGTGCAATCAGCCTGGGAAGTTACTGTCCATAGAACTCCGACAGACGATCGCTATACGATTTCAAACCGACGAGGTCGCAATACGATAATTGCCATCTGTCATGGTGCCTGCTTCCGTTCAAACGAAGCCGTACACAATCATTGAATGAGCTGTTGCTTCGTGAATGATTCAACAGGACCCTGTGCCGTGCTTGGATGCCATGTTGACATGCGTCTTAAACTGATTGATTGATGGCTTGATTGATTGATTGATTTTGTTAGATAGAAACGCGTCAACTGCGTCCCAAAGACGTACAACGCTGCTCGTGGGCGTCCCCTCCGCCAAATCAAGCCGGTCTGACTCGTATCTGATATCATGCCGTTGATTTCAACTATTGCCGGCCATCAAATCATTTGCATACGCAAAATAGAGCTAGCTGGCTTTGCACGTTCAAAGATGCTTCGTATAGACGTGTACAAAGTTGTCGAAAAAGCATTAGACATGGAGCCGGGGTCTTGCGAGAAGCAGGCCGTGCTATTTATGCATGCATCTAGTAGCCTTTTCCAGGCTCACCCTCATTCAACTACAATTACTGTCTGCACATATTGCGCTCCATAACCATGCTTGTCTACGTGGATTTTCAGCAGCCTTGGCGGGTCAGAGGCAAAGCCCTTGCCGCCCCAGCGGGGCGGCCAGCTAGCATTGCTTTATGCAGGATCGAAGCAGCACGTAGTCCACCGCTGTGGCAATAGCAAAACAAGCTCAGCTGTCACGGTCCAAGCATCTGGTAAGATATGCTGGCTGCAGAAATCGACTGTTCGTCGAATGCGTTTGTTGACGTCATCAATCCAACCCAGGCTTGCTACCGCATCAATCAACCACTCATTCAAGCCTGGCAACCGGATAGCAACTTAAAGGTCATCGGATGTCGATTGTGGCGAATCGTATGTGATAAGCAACTTATATTTTGTCGATTCTATTCAGCACCACGTCCGGTCAGCACAGTGATTTAAGTGTCGAATCATGCCACCACGCCGGCCCAAACCTGCCTGCCAGGGCCTTCACACGTCCATCTATTATACTAAGAACCAGTACATTTCATCCTACTTTACTGTTACCCGGTTCGATGCTAGCTTCGCCGCATGCGGCAGAACTGTTTCAGCGCTGGCAAACGCCTTCTACTGAAGCCAGCCGAGGGCTCAGGCGCGCAGCGCCTCCGCGGCCGCGACGAGCCCCGCCTCGCGGTCGGCCACCTCCGCGCACAGGCTCAGCAGCTCAGGCTTTCACCTACCAACTAGAGCCCACAATCTAGGGCCAGTGACTTATATCTGCAATGGATGGCACCCGGTTTGGGAAAGAGGCTGAGAGTCCACGTGGATGATCCAGCACAGGCTGCCCGCTGAGGACCCATAGAGCGCTTCCACCTCTGCTCGGATCTTCACTTCGACGTCTGCTCGAACCTCAAGAGCCGTTCCGTTGAGAAGTTTGGACTCTCGATGCTCGGCTTGATCAATGAGCGCGCCACCTGCAAGATAGAAAAGGGTCGATTCGAAATACTGTTATCACTCACTCCACTTGCAAGGGGGACATGTAGCAGCGCAACGAGCACTTGACATACTTTGGATTGCAGCTGTTCGAGACGGCTTTAGCCTATTTTCAGCCTCTTCACCTGCAAACGTGACTGCGTCAGCTGCCAAGGACTTGGACAAGACTTTCGATCATATGCGGCAGAAGCTCAAAACTGATCCAAATTAGAATCTTGCAGAGGTTACGTGCACATACACTTCGGAGAGCTCAAAAGATACATATCAATAAGAGGCGGGCCCAGCGTAGAGTGAGGGAAGCAGTGTCTGCCGTTCCCATCAATCTGCACCGGGCTTGCTTCTGGTTACCCTATATCGTGAAAAAACCAAAGAGAATTGGAAACATAAACACCTACAACAGTGAATCTGATTTCTGTGGTTCTTATCGTAGAGCGGACAGTGACTGTCCATCCAATCCCGGTTCCGCGCGGCGCATCGAGCGTCGCAAAAAGGACCGCGGAACGTCGGTCGAAAATCGACGGCAAATTCGTAAACAAACCCTTGATGCCGATTTTAAAGAGCAAAACGACATTTCCGTTGAGAGGAAAAGGTCGTTGAAGGCCATAGTGCTGGCTCGGAACGCATGCACGTCAAATTGCTCTCGACTATTTCGAATCACTTCGCACCTTATCCTGCAGCTCGCCTAGGTGACACCCACCTGTGATATGGGGTAGCCTTCCAGTATTAGCTGTGGAGAAGTGGCGGCCCAACATTGGGCCCGAGTATACAGTGTGTAGCTCGTCGGGGCGCCCGAAGAAGGGGTTCTCCTCCTGCAAGTAGTTGGAAACGCTCTCCTCCAGCAAGCTCTACAAGCGGCGAAAGACAAATGTTGTTAGAAACGATCAAAAGTTGTATAAAACGATCCGCGGATTGAGAAATAGCAGATTCTTGGACTAAACGTTCAGCAACCAAATGCCTATCAAGTTCTACCCCTAAGAACAAATCTTCAAGATCCCTCAATAAATGAAATCAGCTTGAGCTTGCACGCAGTCCTGCATGTTGCAGAGCCGTGGTCAGCACTGAAACCGGACAGAAGAAAGGTTTCAATTGCTCGTCAAGAAGCGCGCCGTCGATGCAGCCTGGAGCAAAAGATTACTATCAACGCGCAGAACATTGCCCGTGTGGTACACTGGAAGGCCTGCGGACTGTCAGAGACCGATTGTCAAAGAGGCACGTGATCCGCTTCTGGGCACGTCAAGAACGGAAACAGAACAGAGCGGAACGGAACTGCACCGGAAAGCTTATGAGGCCAGAACAGAAACGCCAGTAAGCAGAGTAAAATACTGTGACGAAGTCGGTACACAGTTACTACACACGAATCGTCACACTATTCTCCCCTCCGGGGGAGTTCGCAGAACGAGAGAAGAAAAATAATCGGATGATATCAGATCGTGGCTGGTCGACTTGCCCTCTCGAAGAAGGAGAAACGTCGATACACAATTCAGATGTAAAACAAGAAAACAAAAGTAGCGAAAGTATCAGAGGGTGAAAGACGCCAGAATGACGTCATAGCTGAGGTATTAGACTGCCAGCAAACTGCCGGATGGACAGTTTCAAAACTGTCGGAATGACAGGATGGCAGTTCATTAGAACCTGATAACAAAAAGACAGGGTATCAGACAAAGAGCAAGCTACTTCTGTCGAAGAGACACTGTTTGCAGTCATCACAACCAGTTAACCGCCGACAGAAACGGATGGTATGGTCAGAATAGAATTTACAGCGATGTGGATCGGACAACGACCTATGTTACACTCTCACACCGAGAGACGATGTGTCGTCATATCCGACAGAAGAGAATAGAGCAGATCAGTCGTCCGCGGATTAGTCGACCCATCCACTATTAATCGCCAAGGACGAGAAGGAGTCGTCAGCATTTCCACAACGGAGCAGAACGAAAGTATGGTATCAGAAGCAGGTGCATGATACTGATTTCAGAATCATGAGACTGATAGCCAACAAGCTTGAGTTAGATTCAGGGGACCAACAGACACGGGACTCTGCTTTCTCAAGACATACGGACGCTACCGCACGGTTACAGCGACAATCGAAGAAGCAAGCAAGCGTTAGGCAAGATCTGGGAAGGGCCATCGCGCATATCAACAAATCAGAGGCCTGAATCAACGAGGCCTTGCGCAGTGTTCCTTACGTGGTCGTAACTTGGGACAAATTAGCGGTCTCTTTCTGCCGTGCTTGCTTGCGCAGAGCAGACCGCCTTTTGCTGCCTCTCACTGGCTGGATTGACGGCAGTGGCTGCGAGATTGCCCGTGGTGGGTGGCCGCGACTCGTAACACTCTCCAGAACCAGGTGCTGCAGCTTCCTGCAGGGAAACACAAGCCAGATGGAAGGCAAGCAATGCCATGCGAAGTGACTGCACCATTGAAAGCAAAGAAGACGAGCCCTCTAAAATGGACAATATCACGAACCGAAAAGAGTCATGACTATGCAAAGCGATCAGCCTCCAGCATGAAAGGGAGTCCCAACTACTGGAAGAGATAAGATGGTGTAGGGGTCAGTTACCGACAACTGAACATTCTTGTGCAGATTTCTGCGCGCTTTCTCAAAATAATTATCACTTCTGAATACCAAAGCAGTTGGCAGCACGCGTAAAGGGTCAGCTAGCAAGCAGATGTTTGTTGCAACCAGTTTACTTCTCAAAGCATGAGGGAAGCATGAGTAGGCTGCTTGTAAGGCACTGCAACTGCCCGCATATGTAGCCACGAAACAAAAGATTGCTTGACAGCATTATGAATGGCAATCTCACTCTGGAAATTTGGTTATGAGAAGAACTTCACAAGAAGCATCTACCAAATCAACACTGCCGGATATTGTAACGCTGAAGCCGACCACATTACAGAAGAAAATCTCACAGACGTGCCGTGCGCTGTGGCAGAGGCGTGCTGCGTGCTGGTGGCAGCTGTTGAAAATGCAATCAGAATGGGACTCACCAAAGGTAAGCGGGCCCTTTCTTTCTTGATCCCCATCCCTGCTTTGTGCGTGCCGCTCGCAGCGGAAGTGACTTGGCAAAGATTGTCCACCCGTGTAACGTCCAAGTGTTGTGGAGGGCCTTCTCGCCTGTGCCGGTCCAATTGTGCAGAACCTTGTGTACCCTGGGAAAAGCTAACCGCTCCCCCAACCAGTACTGCGGTCCTCCCAGCCAGAGGGAACAGGAGGTTCCTGCTCCTCGCCCACCGGCTCCTGCGGTGACTCCAGAAACAGAGCTGGGAACCTCTCCCTGTCAGTCTCCGTGTGCGCCCTGTGGAAGCCAGCCGTGTACCACGCTGACTGATGACCGTACAGATCTCTAGTGAGCCCAGGGAACCCCCACAGAGCACTCACTATGTCTTCACGCTGGTTCTCCCAGTACTGAGACCTCGCCTCCTCGCTGAAGTGCAGCTTGAGGTCATCAGCTAGGGCTTCCCGGATGAAAGCAAAGACACCCCTCAACAGGAAGGTGGAAGAGGGGATTTGCCAGGCACACTGACAGCTCTGTAAGGGCGAATTAGCGAATTAGCGGATGCAATCCGCAGTGACGTCATTAGCGACATAGCGCGGGGAGCGACGGGTTAGTAGTCGCCGGAATTTGACATCAGCGGATGACACGTGATACTATCTCAGCGACCAGACACCATCACTCTCCGCTTAGTGGTCGCTAACGCGGATGCATCCGCAAACGCCCGTAGGTTGAAGATTGATGAATGGGCGAAACTTTGACCGTTCGATTATACTTCAGCTGTATCATCGGAGCATCATCTTGATGATCCAGAGTTTTGAGTTCGGCGCGCTGTTCATGTTTTTTGCCGACGTGGTGTAATCGACGGTTCTGTTTTTTTCTTTTTGAGAGAATATTTCTGGCCACAAGCAGCTCGTTGTTGGAGTCTACTGACTGGCATACGCTAACTGGCAAATTCGTAGGCTATTATCGAATAGGATACAGGTAGAATGCGATAATACCTTTCCGGGGGGGGATATAAGCCATGTACCATCGGGGTGCCATCGCGCCCCCCGTCATCAAGTAATTAGAGTTGGACTCTGCCTATTACCCCCAAGTCGTTTGCAAATATTCAATCTATGCTACGGTCCGGCTCATTCGAAGTGCAGAAATTGTCAGTCGCCCTCTTTCGGACTGATCTCAGCACAGTTTGCAGGAGGTCAGATCCAGGCCCAGGGCGCAGGCCCATATTCACGAGTGAATCAGCCAGGGTGTGCACTGTGGTGCTCTTCTCCTTCCGGGTCTTCGCCTTCTGGTGTTAATAGCCTTTGTCCCAAAGTGTAGGACGGAGTGGCAGGGATCGTGTGGTGAAGCCAGGGAGGTTGTTTTGTTGATCGTTGCCTGACGTTTAGCTGCAATCCCAATCATATAAGGCGGGAGCAGCCTTTTGCCAAGATCAGATTGAGGGGCAGCTGGGGATGCCAGCTTGCAAAGTCCTCTTCTGACATTTTGCAGCAATCTCCATCATTTTAGCAGGGAGTCTCCGCTTGCCGAGCGTGCCTTTGGTCCCAGCTGGGGCTGTATTGGGCCCTGTTGAGACAGGTAAGGGGGTTGTATTGGGATTCAGATTGATGTTTCTCAATGCTTTGGATGCGTCCACATGCCTTACACCAATGCTGGGCTGGTCGTCCAATGTGATGGATGTTCTGTGATTGCTCGGCATGTTTTTGGTCGCTAAATCACGTGTGCCATGCAAGTTTCTGTCGTCTGAACTGGTTTTTTGTTATCATTTCGGTACCGGGACAACCAGATTGTCCTGTAGGAGGTGATGATCAGATGATGTAACTTCTTTGCAGTGCGGAGTGCGCTTGTGTCATCCAGTCTTGGAGGGCTTTTGGAAGCTGTCCCCCTGAGCGGTACCGTTCATTCCTCACAGAAGGGTCTAAAATTGTGTCCTCCAGAAAGGTTCGAATCTCGAACATGGCACCCGAGCTCGTCGGATGGATTTTGCACATTTCTGCAGGAGTACAGTCCGGGCTTCGGCAGTGTATGGGCATCGGAAGAACAGGTGCTCGAAGCTTTCATCTGCCCCCTCGGTGCAGAGGCAGCAAGTACTGTCAGGAAAAAGTTGCGGTCGTACCACCTGGAGTCTATGAAAGGTAGGGAGAGTTCGTGCATAAATCTGGACCATAAAGTATCTGATAGAGCGACCCCTTTTGCCATGCATAACGGAGACTGATGGGCTTTCCCATATGGACAAGTCGAAGAGGTACTCGTGGAACTGTCCTTTCTTGTGAAAGTGTAGTTTCTTTTCCTCGTAAGTTTTCAAGTATAAGTTGAAAGGATTGTTTTCGTACTTTGAACTGCCGGTTGACGTCATCTGTCCATCTACCATGACTGACATACAGGGAAGGTGCTTTCGCTCATCCGGTATGTTCGGTGGGGTCGAACCAGCTACTCGTTGGTGCAATCTCGTCTGCTACTTTATTGTGTTCCTGATGTTGCTCTTTTTCTGTAAGGGAATGAGTCGGCTGGTTGTAACCAGAGACCGTTTGAACTCCGCATCCGTCGTTGACTCTTTCGTGGGCTTTGACATGGACTATGGTGGTAGCACCGCTTCTTCAAGACATTTCATCCAGAATCGGGAGTAGGAGAGACCTGTCTTTGAGGCTTCGGAGTTGATGAGGATGCAGTGGCAGATTTCTAAACTTGTTGATCTGATCAACCAGTGGTTTTCGGTCACAGTGGATGGTGAGTGCAGTTTCTTGACGGGCTAGAAGGAGGGCAGCAAGCATTCCAAAATCCTCTGCTCTGGCAATATTTTGGAGGCCAGGGATGCGGGAGCTGATCCTTTTATATTCTTCTCCTGGTTGCAGTTCAGGGAAGTAGACTCCGAAAGCGGCTCTAGTGCTTCCGTCGGTTGCGCTTCCGTCAGGGTAAGCGACCAGAAGAGTGTGTTTAGGAAAACGCTCCCAGTGAGTGCTGCTCTCGTTGATTGCTCTCGGCATAAAGGCGCTGTGTTCAGACAACAACATTTCAACTCAAAGCCGCGTCAAAATTCTTAAAGGCGAAATCGTGCCTGGCTTGCTCCCGGGATCTTCAAGTCATCATGCAGGATTGACCTCAACCTTGCGTTGTTTACCTGGGGGGTTTGGAAGATTTCGTCCGGTTTTAAGTATGGGTCGTCCTTTTTGTGTCTCCCAGTTTTCCTGGGGAACCGAGGAACTTGGAAGCAGAGGCAAACTCAATCAACTCGCTTCATCAACGACCGGCTTGCCGCCATGCCTGTACCCTTGCCAAAGTGCATCTCGTGGTGTCCTGACGGACCCGTTAGACTGACGTACAGCACGGAGGAAGCAGCATATTGTCGGGGGTTGAGGGTGGGGTACTGCTTTAGGCGCAAAATATCTCAAATCCCAGCTGTGCAAGAAAACTGGCTAGAGGGAACAATAATGAGCATCACCAAAAGTGATTTGCTTGAGATAACAGTGACCAACACCGGAGCGGTTTGGCAATGGGAGAAGTCATCCGGCAAGGCAATTTTGGACGACGACTGGTGGAAGGTTCATCACCTTGATTGGAGGAGAGTCGTCAGGCAGTTTGTCCCGGATGAGGGGCTTGGGATAATCGATGAGGCTATGATTCTGGCAAAGGTGGCAGAGCTGCCCGCTTGGTTTCCTTGGTTCAGCCGGAAGCTCTGCATATCTAGGAGCAGACAAGAAGATTTCGACTTTTTTGCCGCAGAAAGCATTCGTCGAAGAGCGGGCTTGACGAAGATTAGCGACCTCCCCATATGTCTCCTTGAAGCCCTTATTAAGGAGAGGCAAGATCTTATAGGTGCAATAATATTGGACCACTACAGGCAGGAGTGACGCAGGTTTTTGGAAAAGATCACTTCTCTGTGCTGTGTAAGAAGTTTGGATGGTACTGCAAAGCCTCCCTTCTCATTGAAAAGTTTCTATTTGCGCATGAGTTCCTATAATCAGAAGCCAGGGCTATAATATAGATCGTACGTGCCTTAGGCGGGCTCAATGGTGCCTAGTAATGTCATCATGATCATCATGGCGCACGCAATCTTAATCAGACGTCTTGCAAGCAGCCGCCGGAAGGCCCACGCCAAGTGAGCTTGCAACATGATGGAACATCATATCCAATTCTATAGATGTCTGACCATATTTGAGTTTGGCGCGATACTAGGTACTTGGCACGCAGTGACATTAGATCCGAGGACTACAAGCCTCAAGGTCGTATGGCATCGAGCACAATTACACCATTGAATATACACACTTTAACCAAATGTATAAGTGCAGCCTGTTCTCGTCGAATTTTGTAGGTCACTTCTGAGCTGTCAGATCCAGCACGTGTAGCAAGTGTCAAAACATTACAAGTCACTCACTTGCTAAGTTGCTACTTTGCTACTGTATCAAGTCCATCTGCATAATTCTAGGCAACTGGGATGGGGTCGAAACGTGAACGCCGCCCAGGTATGTACCTACCTAGCTATAACTAAATAAATAGCTAAGCTTGAATCTCGACATTCAACACACTCCGCTTTGCGCATGGTGTGAATGCGCAGATTTGGGGCCCGGCCCAGGGTCTGGGCCGCCGCACGGCGCGCGGCTTTCGCGCTGCGACAAGGAGCGCAATCGCCGAGCGTCCAATGCTATCCATCGACCGTGGCGGCCAACTGCATCAAGGCTAATTTCCCGCGCTATTTTCACGCCCTGCCATACCTAATACCGTATCTTGCCTTCTAGCACCTACAGGCTACCTACCTTGGTACCGTACTTAAGGTTTAAAAAGGAGGACGTCATCGTCTTGAGATTGGATGGAGCGTCTCAGACAAGCGGTGATCACAGTGTCCAGCATAGGTACGGTGTCTGGGCACAGGTCTGCAAGCGACCAGAGCCTGAGATCAAGGCCTCCGCATTTGAAACGCCCCACGTGGCAGGTGAGCCAGCTCACTCCCAGGCTAGGTATGGCTCCCCCCCGAAAAGTACCCTGTCAAACAGCGAAAGAGCCTGAGACTGGTTGCAATTATTGCGGAGCTTCCCTGGGTGGAAAGGATCGAGTGTTCTGTGAGTGCAAGCTGTATGGATTTTGCAGTGAAAGCTGCAAAGAAAAGCACACGCCAATGCACCAGCAGAGCGGGATGTGCAAGGAGAGTAAAACTTTCATGATGGGCATAGGCGGCTGCCAAAAGTGCCAAAATGGGGAAATCGTGGTGATACTGCTGAAGGTAGCTAATGAATCCAGGCACCTCACCAAAAAGGTTGCCTACGTTTTTTGCCCGATTTGCAAGAAGCAGCCCGGAAAAGGTGCGTGACTCCACAAAGTTGTGATGCTCCGAATTCATCAAAGTTGTCTTTCGTTCCTGGCGATGCAAGAAAGGAGCAGACTAGCAGGTCCCTTTGAATCAAGGCCGATTTTCAAAAGACAGCCTTCTGGAAACAGGTCACGCAGTAGCTCATCCTGTATTCCTGGATGCAACACCACATCCCCTGCTTCCGCAATACTAGAGTGAAACTGAGTTGACAGGTTTCTTGCTATGGCCATGGTGCCCCATTGATATGCCCCAAAAATTTCTGAAGTCCTAAAAATTGTTACAGGCTTCAGTACAGCTCCGCAGGATGTGATGCAATCCCTTTCTATTTTGCTCTCAAAATAACCTCAGGCCTGGATTGGATGCAGCTGAGGCAGAGGTGGCTGCTAAAGAAGCCGGCGCTCCATTGCCGTCAGCAGAAGGGGAGAGTCTGTGCTGTGGAAGTTGTGGTGCGACAGCTTTTGCAACAAAGGGCATCCATCTGAGTATCAATGGGGAGCTCAACAGGATTTCACTATATCATTGTGGCTCCCAATCAACCTTCTTGGACATCCCCAGCCACTTCTACAATGGCAGAGACCGTGAAGGCCCGCAGGTGGATTTCAAGGGTTTCGAGGATCTGCGCCCTTACGACTTCATTGGTCGCAAGCGGCAGCGGTTACTAGCATTTTGGGTCCCACCTCGGGGACACTGGATGTCCTCTGACAAAGAGGTTCAAGCGCTGCCCTTTTTGGTTTGCCGTGGTTGCGATAGCGATTGCAAGGATTACTTATTCGTTGAATTGGCTCGGAGTGGGGCTCTTCTTCTGGACAGCCTCGTATTGCATAAGTTGTTCGTTAGGTGGGACTACACCTACGTAACCAAAAGCATTGACCATGTACGGACGTTGTACAATAAAAAGAAGGAGGATTGAAAGGAGTTCGAAGAATTAGGCCGGGCAAAGATCTTCAGACCAGCAATTGTAAGTTTGTGATCAACATACATCATGCATCAGCTCGCGGGTGTTCTGACATCGATCATGAATTCCAGAGAATGTAGTGTGACGTTCCACGCATGAATGCACACGAATTCGCATGGCATGGCACCACATAGCACCACATGGCATGGCATAAAGTTCACAGGCATGAATACACACGAATTGTCACACTATCCTTCCCTCCGGGAGGAGTCGCATAACGAGAAAGATTAAAAGGAGTCCAGAAACATGAATAAGAAAGTATGAGAGGTGCATGTCAGACCGCACATAAACGACTTCTGTCCGTCGGACGGAAGGGGCGGCTTATCATGACCCGAAAGGAACGGATGGTATGGTCATGCAGCATGCAACAGAACATGAAACAACAATAGCGAATTAGGCAACGAACTGCCACGAATCACACTCATTTGGGAGGGCCTTGAAGCGTCGTCGTATCCGCAGAAACAAAAAATAGAAGCAGCGTCAGATCGACTTGTAGATCAGTGTGGATCAGACTAACGTCCTATGCTACTCTCGGTCGGAGCGGAGAGCGGAAGCGTCGTCATATCCTGGCACGTACCCGAAGCCGAGTCAGAGGTAACGGATAAGGCAAGGAAGAGAGAGACAGCAGACAGAGTGGTCAGAAGAGTAAAGCCAGGAACGCGCCTTCGCGCCTTCGTAAAGGGTGGACAATCTTGCTCATCCTGGCAACTAATTACCCGTAACCCGACCACACTGTAGACTCTGCATCTGGACACCTCGTGGCAGTGATCATGCTGACTTTGTCTCTCATGATGTCAATTCGATAACAATTACAGAGACTGTTTTGGTGGCTGCAACATCCGCCTACTGTAGCTTCAATATTGGCACCCACCCAACTAATCATCCACATGCTCTTCCGAATATCTCCGCCCCTTTCTCGTCTTCTCCAACAACAACGGATCGGTCGAGTAGTACAAGGACTCAGTGCATCTTTTCAGTGCCTGCAAGTTTGAGAAAGATGACTTTTATACGTCCTCAACTTGAGTGCAAGGTTGATCGCTCTAGAAAGAACAGGTTCAGGACGAGAGCTTGCGAATCAAGATCAATTTCAAGGCTCGAGTGCCCTCGGTCAGCCATTTCCTCATTCGACTAATGACGTTAGCTGACGTCACATCAATGACGACTGAACCGAATTCCGCGCCGCGCCTACTGTTGAGCTGCCCTGCAGCAAGTGACATCCATGACTTGTTGACGAAAGAACCAATTCGTTGAACAGTCGCCCACGTCCAGAACGTCCTCAGCTCGATTAAAGAGACCCCCACTGAAGTTCAAAAAGCTCATGTCGAGCAGCCCGTCTTGCAGCATGAGACAAAGCATTCACAATCTGAAATTCAGCATTGAACGCTCTAAGCAAGCAACTAAGGATCAAATGGGCTCTTCCTTAAGGCCAGAGGGAGAAAGCTCTCAACATTATTCCCACAAGCTCGTCAACCTGATAACAATACACTCCAGAACGGAAGAGTTGAAACGCAAATCGCTAAAAGACTGACAAGCTTTTTGATCACCGTGTCTTACCAATACACGAACTCCAGCGTGAAAGGACGTTCTGGTAGGAGCCCACTCTTCGTTCTGGTGGCGCAGAACACAGAAATAGCGAAATTTCTCAAGCAGCACTCGCGAGGATCAACCATCTTGCTATGATCAACCCTCCAGCGCTCGTCTGCGACTGGCGTGGCGGCGATGTGAAGAAAGCTGTCAACTTCTGCAGGGCCCAGCGACTCCGCAACTCTGTGGACACTCTTCTGAAGGACAGCTGGATCCTTGAGCATGAAGTCCTTGACTGAACGGAACTTCCTTTTGAAAAGCTTGAGAACATCTTGGCGGCAGGACCGGTAGAAGGCCAGCGCTGTTTTCAGGTCTGAGTGCAAGGCCTTATGTAGAGCAACCAACTTCAACAGTTCTAAGAAGCCCTGGTGCAGTTCGTCCCAATCCGGTCCGCCTCTATTGACCAGCGTCCTTCCAAAGTCATGCACATTCTCTGGTATGGCTGTTGCTACGCATTGCAAACGCCCTGCCAAATTACAATTCGTCGGGTGCTGCATCTCATCTTTTGACAGCTGCTCGTGCCGAAGCTCTGGGAAGAGCCGCAGAGTCTTGTCCGGGAGAGCTGAGTCCGTAAAGAGGAGCATGTCCTCCCGAGCGCTGCGCAACCGCGCTCGTTCACCGACCAACCTTGGATCCTCCATTGCCTGCGCGCGCGCTAGCTCGTCTTTCCAATCAGCGCGACGCCGCAATATCAGGCGCGAAATCCAAACAGCAACGCCAGCACCTGAAGTCACCTCACCTCATTGATAAGCTATAACGATCCCTCGTTCTTCTTCTTTCTGGCATTTAGACTGCAGTGCTGCAGGCTGCGCACACCATTTGACAATCAGAGTGCAGATACGGCTCACCGGAGCTGCTTCAAGCTCCGCGACATGCAGCATGCACCCGAAAATCAGAAGCCTCACTGGAAGATTATATCAGTATTCCAGTTCTGGGTCGGACCGAAGCTATCGAGATTTGTCGCAAAGCAGAGTCCGTCTCTTGACTTCGTTTGGTGAACTGTCATTTTCCCGTCCTGTGGGCCTGAGGAGCTGGACAGAAGTTTTAGTCCTTGCTAGCTTCGCAAACAGGGCGGCAAGGAGAGGGCGGAAAGGCGCTCTGAGCTTCTTCAGGCAAAACTGAGGCGCATCAGCTATGACGGACTTCAAGGCAAAGCTCGAGGTAGTGCTCAAACAGAACGGAGTGGGCGAGCAAAGCTACCGCTGAGAAAGCTTTCTTTGAGAAGGAGAAGGATGAGGTGGATGCACAATGGAAGGCAGCCGAGACAGCCAGGTTGCAACTCGCAGAACGACAGAAAGAAGTAGAGTGCTATGAGGAGAGACTTGAGAAGTTGGCAGAGCTTGAAAGACTAAAAACTCATTTGTCATTGCTAGAGCACTGCAACCAAATCCAGCGGCAGGAAGTAATTCTGAACAATGAAGTACGGCAGCTAAAAGAACGGATGAATTACCTCCGGCAGGCCCTTGACGAGACAAGCGCCAGCTATCAAAGCTGCGTCGGTCAACTTGCATCAGTGAGGGACAAGGTGGGCACTGGAGAGCTCAGCCTCAAGGAGGAATACGGACAAGTACGAAGCATTGCAGAGAAGCGTCTCAAGGCCTTCTCGGAGTCTGCTTGCCGGCAGAACTTTGGGGAGCCGCAGGGGTTGGCAGGCGAAGCCGCCAGTGGGCTGCGATTGACAGGCGGAGAAGGTGGGCAGCGAACTGCAGGCAGCAGAGAAGGTGGGCAGGACGTCGGCGGAGAGGTGGGCCGAAAAAGTGGGCAGGACGAGCTTCCGGGGGGGCGGGATGAAGTACGTCGGGATAGGCGGCCTAGAGGGGGCAAAGGGTCGAAAGTAGAAGGCGACAGGCGCAAGAGGAGGTGCGGACATGAAAGTCATCAAGGGTACAATTTTCAGATCGGGATCAGCACCGAGGCCGCAGACTCCTGGAACTTGGGAAAAGTGGGGAAACTTGGGGTGAACCCTGACGGTGGAGCGGCAATCTTTTGCAGCTGCGGCATCTGCATCAAGATGGCGTCTGAGTGCGAGTGCGATTGTGCCACGTGTGTGAGTGGGTGGATTTTCAGAGAGCAAGGTAAGTGCAGCAGATATACCGGGTTTGGGCTACAAACCTTGACATGTTTGAGTATATTGTTGATTCCATAGCAAGGCTATGATTGGCACAGCATATGTCACAGGGGAAAACGGTCAGTAACTTGGGTGGGTTGTGCCGAGGTTACTGCATAGGTCGTGGCGTAACACAGGTACTAACCTAGGTAACCTCGGACCTGGGTTGAGTAGCAAGTGCCCTTAACCTGGGCAGGTTCTGCATAACCCATGCAGACCCGGGTAGCGAACAGACCTAGGTTGTTTATGACTCATGCGCACAAGATAAAAACTCAGAAATTTGAGATGTTTTCTAGCCGTTATGAAACATAAAGCTTTTCTGAAAAGTGACATCTTGTAGCCAACGACGTTCCAAGTTAAGCATGCCGAAGCCGCAAAAAAGTTGAAACGGGAAAAGTAAGGGAGAAAACTGATTGTTTACTTTGGTAGTTTTCAAAGCCGCTTGGGAGGGGTACTAAAAAGAGAGCGCCGCTGTGGGGTCCAGGGCTCGAACCCACGATCAATCGCGTGCCCTACAATTAGCCGTCTTACCACAATGATGTTTTTTTCAGCTATCGTCTCCTAACAAAATCATTATCCGTTTGTAAGCCCAGGTTAAGAATAATCTACTCGGGTTGTGGGGTAACCCAGGTCCGAATCGTTGTAACCTGGGTATTGCCCAAGTCCTGTACATAACCAGCTAGGAACCCCGGTTACTCATAAAATAGCGCAGGTCATTCTGGTATAGCAATCTGGGTGATGCCGAGGTTATTCACAACCTGGATCCCATAACCTAGGCATAACCTGGGTGCCTAGGTTACGGGACCTAAGTTACAAGCAATCCCCCCTGTGCGCGCGTAACTGTCAAGGTCATTGATCAAACTTGTAGGGTAGGCACAACCCCAGATGCGAGCTCGTTTCGTAAAGTCCTCAAAAGCTCGTTGCTAAAATGGTTGCCCTTTTGCAGGACTGCTCTTGACGCCGAATGAATTCGAGGTTCACGTGGGAAAGGGACACATGAAGAATTGGAAGAAAAGTCTCTACATCGGCGCCGAGAGAGTCTTCGAGTGGGCGTCCAAAACTGAGCGCGATGACATGCAGAGGCGCCTGCGAAGCAACTTCTGTAAACTGAAGGGAATCGTGTAGTGGAGTTTAGTAGATGACAAACATGGGCAAGAGGGAAGTTGTAACAGTGTCTGCATTCAAAAGATCATCAAAAGCCTATCAAAAGCTCGTCGGCGGTACCAGTTGAAATGGACAATCTTGACAAATCTGGACAAGCGTCTAATCGAACAACTCTGGACAAGCAAATACAAACTGAGTGACGATGACATAGACAATTGAACGGATGGTTGCTAGTATCTGCGCTGTGAGTCTTTCGTTATTGCCACTCTCCTCACGACTCCCGATTGAGTTTCAGTCTCCAGTGCCGCGTGCCACCCAGGAGGTAAAGAAGATGGTTATCAAACTCTAAGGAGTAAGCGGATCGCCGGTCGCAAAAATGGTCATTCTATTCATGTCTTAGTATGTCGTTGACATGATATGGTTAGACTGTGGCCGCGATTGATCATAAAGCTCTGGCAGTTCGTTCCACGAACAGAGCTAGCTTTACATGCAACTTGACAACATACGTGAAGCTTGGTGCTGATGCTAGCATATACCATCTTTTGGATGTTTGCTTCGACCGCCTGGCAATGAAATTCTTCTGCGCTGAATGCATGATATGTAACGTCTTCGTATTTGGAAGCTTATGCTTGGATGAGCAAGTTCATAGCCGGTGCTTTGAGGCTCATGCTTTGGAACGATATGCAATAAAGGAACTTCTCATCATCTGAACGATCTTTGCGCACGTGCATTTCCAAAGTTGCCGAAAGAGTTGATTATGCAATGCTAGCCATCCATGCATATTTCAAGCTCGGTTCGGTAAAGGAATGAGGGTACCATAAGAAACCATATATACAAGGAGGCCGAATGGCCTCTGCACCGAGCTCAACGAGTCAAAGCAGCGAGAGCACGGCCTGCTTGAAGCTGATGCTCAATTGGATTGTGATTGACCATCTTTTGGATGCTCGCACTGCGAGTGATGGCAAGGATGGTTTTATACACTCTGTCGCGCGCTGACGTTTATGAGTCTAGCACGACCATCTCAAAAGTCAAGACAAGGCTGGCATGCCAGGCACGTCAGGCACGTCAAGACACCCCTCCAGATAATTCTCAACCACAGGCAACCACTTCTGAATAGGGAGATCCTTCTCCCAACTCTCAAACGAAGGTGGAGGCTTGGGTTTGATAGAGTCAGACTTGTTCACCTGCGCAGCTTGTTGTGCTTGGATTCAGACAGCTGCCGTGTCATCAACTCAAGATACCTGAGGTTAGTTTTCTTCAGAGCCTCATAACCACAGTTTGCTCAGCACTACCCTGGTCAAGCTCAAAAGCCTCTCTCTCATCTTTAGATAGAGCTGCCCAGCGGGCCAGAAACTGTTCCGTTGTCTTAGGAACAATCATCTCGTCAGACTCAGAATTTTGCTCACTAGCAACCGGTGCCCCACCTCGCAGGCGATCAGCCAAGGAGGTAACGTACACCTATCTGGAGCTAGTAAAAAGATCAGCAACAGAATCGGAAATGGAGGCAAAAGCAGAATGAGCAGAAGGTACGAAGGCAGCTGCAGATGCTGACAACGAGGACGAGACAGGAACCGAATTGGGCCCTACAGTGAAGGCGTCCTGTACAGGTGGGGAAGAGTTATCGTCCCCAAGAGTAACTAGCTCTAGGGTCTTTACCCTATCTAACAGAGAGCTAACATCAGTCAGAAAGTCGTGTCCTCTATTCCTGCTCATCTATATACACCAGACTACAGAACCTAGTCCCAACCGGTAGAAGGCCCCCAACTACTACTGGGACTAGGAGTCTCTGGTACCCGTGCCTCCGGCAGAGGAGGCTCGCACGCCTCCTTATCGCGGTGCGCTCTGAGGAACCCGGCACTCCTCCAAGCCACTTGACGACCGTAGAGGTCGCCGGTGACCCAAGGGAACCCCCACAGAGGACTAACTATCCCCACTCGCTGCTCCTCCCAGTACTCTTCCCTGGCCTTGGCACTGAAGAACAGATCAAGGTCATCGGCCAATGCTTCCCTGACAAAGGCAAAGACTCCCTTCCTGACAGAACTCTCCAGCGCCGAGACACACAGACTATCGAGCTCCTTATCCCCACGTCCAAAGCACGCAGCTATGACGTCACAGATGGCCTGCGGTCCTAGGTGCTCTAACACCTTACCCTGCAGCTCTGGGGAAAGGATATACCGGAAGGAGGGGGAAACGCTAGGGAGGTATACCTCAGGATCAGATGGAGACGTAAGGGAAAGGGAGGGAAAATAGTCCTCTGTCTCCTGCTGAGTATACTCCCTCTCTACAGACCCGTCACTAAAAGTCTCTTGATAAGTGAAATAGTCAGAAGGATGAACCCTGAAGGTGAACTCAGAGAGCCAACCGAGATCCAAGTCCGGGTCCAGGACATAGTCTCCCCGGGTGACCGTTTTACCTGAGACCTTTTGCAACACCAGCTGCAACGCCCTCTTAGTGAGAACACTAATCTTGTCCCGCAGCCGGCGCTTCAGCCACTCACGCAGATTGAACCTGAGCTCCTTATGCACAGGAAGACAAAGGATCCTCCTCACGTCTCTAATGAGGAGTCTCTCTGTCCTTGTGAAAAACCACAACACCTGCTCAGACGCAGACAACCCACTCAGGTTCTTGTACTCCTGGATACGCTGCTGAAAAATGACAGAGCCAAAAGCGAAATGAATCCCCTGTGTGCCTGCCACCTAGCAGCAGCGCTCACGTCGGCGCAAGCTGCCACTCAGCCTACTCAAACACGGGCAATCACTGCGGGTTGCAGAGCCCTTATTCTGTGAAAAGCGTCAATGCGTCAGACAATGCAGAGCCACAGCAATGCCCAGCTGGAGCATCACTGTTGGCATTGACAGCTCTACAATCTATGATTCTGAAGCGCCACGCGTTGAAGCATTTTAATTCTTCGTGTACCGTACGGTAATAATACTTGGCACAGGTCTGTTCAGGGCATTTCGGTCAAACCTGCCACCTGGCCGCCTGACCCGAGTCCGATTTAATTGGAGCCGAATGCAAAACTTCGCCCGAACAGCAGAACTTGGACCTTGCGATGACCCACATGCCTCTCATCGAACAGCCCAAGTTCTTCGGTTCGACAAAAGTTCGGCGACTGCCTCAAACCGGATTCGGGTCGGGCGGCCAGGTTTGACCGAATGTGCAGTAGGTCCTAACCCATGCGCTTGGCTGAAAGAAGCTCTGACTCAGGGGGACCATACCCCACTTGAAAGTTAGAACTCAGAGGGCCGAAAGTCGGAACCATCCGATGAACCTTCTCTTCGATGGAACGGTTCCGATGTCCTTCTGGAGCGTCCCGAGCGCTGGGTAGACCTCCGGTTGGCCTGTAGATTGGGTCTAGTCTGGTTATTAGGTAGTTTGAGCATGTTGTTTGGGCAATTGTGACTGGTTAACCCTCCTGAATAAGCGCAAAGTATAGGTCCTAAACCCCTTCCTGCCTCAACCCAAAATTCAAGGGTTAAAACGAGACCCTTCGGAGGTTTGACTCACCAGTCTTCGGGTTGGGGCAATTAGAGGTTTAGCTGCTGGCATACAGTGGTTCAGGCAAACCTACTTGCCTGGGGTGTTTGGTCCCCCTGGAATACGTTTCATAGTTTTCCAAGAATTTGGATTTCAAAAAAAAACAATCGTCATGAAAATCCGTAGATGAGAGCAATCGATCAACTCAAGGCTGAATCATCTTAAACCATCTTGAATCTGTATGAAAACCCCTCAAGACGTGCTGAAAAGGCACATCTTGGCATGGAGCTCAACCAACATTTGATAAGCTAGCTAGGTGGCTCTCTGATCCAGAATCTGCGACTTTGCTCAAGCTACGAGTTACTTACCATTGTTACATGGGTCGTCGTTCTTCTTCTTTGAATATTTTCGATCAACTACTTAATTTGTACAGTCCAATCTATGCAAATCTGTGAGAATGGATTTTACGTTTCAGTATCATACTGATAAGCTCGGATTAAATGGCTTCGACATCGTTGCCTTGAAAATGGTTCGTTCTTCTTTCAATCTAGACAACCTCATTGAAGTACTTGATATAGTGCAATCTATATGTGACATTGGATTATTACGTTTTGGTATCATACTACTAAGCTCGGTTTAGTATCATGCACACGTTTAAGCCATGCGTCAGTAGCTCCACATGCGTGCCAAGGTGTATCTCTTGACTTTGTTAGTGACAATCACGCGATGTTATCCTACTCGCACAAGCTGTAGCTATGCATTGTACAGGTATACGCATCGGGAATGGCACCGGGGCCACAGGTTAATGCTGCAATTTGTGCACAAATCCATATAGAAACATGGTAAAAATATCCTTGAGTCTTTCAAATCACGCTCAGCCGAATTCCGCATTGAAGGCTCAGAGGAAGGCAAGACTGAAGAAAGGACTGGGTCCACCAACAGGCCAAACACCCCTGCCCACTAAGGAGCTAATATCTGTCGGAAAGTCTTGTCCCCTAGCCCTGCTACTCATCTACATACAGATTTGTACATACCTGCCCAGGAACTAGCCGCTAATCCCAACCAGAACTAGGCCCAGCCCAGCATCTACAGCAGCGGACTGGGTACCGGTTGCAGTGCTACAGGGGAATGACTGGCGAGGGGAATGCCCGCAGCTTCGTACTTGAACACTTCCAGTAGACACGGCTGTCCACCTCCTGGACCCGACGCAGCCGGTCCAGTGCCATTGCCCGGTCCACCACCTTCAAAACCTCCTCCTTGAGCACCTCTTGGAGAGCCTCCTTGCAGAGCTCGCAGAACTCCTTGTTGATCCGCCCGCCTATCAGCTCGCACAGCGTCTGTGCACTGCACTTCTTGAGCACCTCAAATCTGAGGGGCTCGTTTAACCGCTGGAACTGGGCGGGGTCTAAGCTGGGGGAAGGAGGAGAGAGCTGGTCGCCATCTTCTACAAAGAGCTGGTAGTGGAAGGACTCGACCTTCCAGCTGGCATCCTCCTCTCGCTGGCTCTCAGCGACCACTCCCCACAAGGAATAACCCTGGCTACATGGAGGGTAGAAGAACTGCCCCAGGAAGTTCAAACGAAAATCAGACCGCATATACGAACCAATGTTGTCACAGCGGGTACGAGACAAGGCCAATGCCACTTCTGTTACGTACTTGACACGCTCATCAGCACGCTCCCGGATGACCCTGCTGCAAACCGCATCAACCTTCTTGCTAATACGGCGCTGGAGAAGCTTTCTAATCTCCCTGGTCCGATAGCCCCCCTTGAGGACTAAGTACAGCACCTTCTCGTCCATGCACTGCAGCGCAAAGCGACAGAAGCAAAAGTGAAAGAGGTTCACCTCTGATAACGTATTCTGCTAAGCTTTGTAAGGAGTTGAGCGTGCGCAAGTATAGACAAGGGCATGCTGAAAAGCTTGTCAAACTGGCCTTTATCACTTCCCTGGCATCATCACTAGCTTCACAAGAGGGTTGGCACGAGTCGAATTATCATCCTGGTGTTGCTCGATGAAAGGCCAGATGCAACGTAGATAAAATTAACCAAACTCAACGAATACAGCAAGAGGAAGGGGCCAAAAATCTGCTGCAAATGACGAGAAGGGAACTGAAAGAGACAAGTGGGCTACCAAGGG
This sequence comes from Klebsormidium nitens, assembly GCA_000708835.1. Taxonomy (NCBI): domain Eukaryota; kingdom Viridiplantae; phylum Streptophyta; class Klebsormidiophyceae; order Klebsormidiales; family Klebsormidiaceae; genus Klebsormidium; species Klebsormidium nitens. The sequence continues at coordinate 46,347 of DF237588.1, forward strand.
CAGCAATAATGGAACAAATGCAGTGGGTTTTAAGCAAACAAACCTGTAATGGCTGCCAGAAACAGCTGTCATGCCGTAGTTTGAGGGCTGTCCTCATTACTCCTTTTGGTAAGCAGAGGGTATTTGGAGGGATAACGTCAGCATGGCGTAAGTGCCTATTCCAGGCAAAATGTCAACGAAAGAAAGGAGCGTCTTTTAGAGAATCTCTTGAAGGGGGAAGACCCCAAGGTTCAAAAGGGCGAGGTTAACAGACTCTGAAAAACTCACCAGTCGCATTTCGTCTGCCAAGGTTCGATCGGCCACAGCCTTGGCTAACGACACCCGACCAGCACTCCACTCCATTCAACCTCTGGGCTGGTCGGAAGTGCGCGCCCGTCTGCAGTAGACCAGATGTAAGAAACAAAGCGGTCTCCCTTGCCCGACTTCCTGTTCAAGCAGACCCCTCTATCTGCTTCAAAAAGATAACAATCTCCCCTGAATGTAAGCAAATCCGTCTTTGGAAAGGTGAAGCTAAGTTGAGAGCTGGCCTCATTGCCTTCCAGACAGGCTAAGCTTTCACCACTTCCCGATTGCACGACCAGCGGCTGAAAAGGATCCATATGTAGGCAAAGGGACTCATGGGGACCTAAACCGCAACCTCGGCCAAGGTCAGCCCCTTCTGCCGGATTCTTGCGAATGCATCCCACCCTCTCAGGAGGCGGCAAAGCTGTAAGTGACCAGCCAACCCTTTTGCGCAAATCATAGGAGGCCCGCGCAATAGGACATATCTTTTCTCTCTTACTCAGTAACTCAATGCGCGGACCATCAAGGGCGAAAGTGGGGGTGAAATCTGTGAGACCCATGACCCTTCCGGGAATGCGCTCCCGCTCAGGCGGACCATACGGCAGCAGGTGTATATTCAAAGTGGACCTGTCCTCGACCAGAATACCCTCTGCTGCAATTATCCTACACTCATTGGAGGAGCAGATCAGGAACAAACTTTCCATTGGCTGGGTGGTCAGGCAGTCCCCAGCGGTCTGCTCTTTTACCCACCTATACCAGGATTTGCAGACAAGCGCCATGCCCCTCGGAGTGTTGCCATCATGGAAGCACTGCCACCACCTCCTGGGCACTCTGCTCAAGATCTGATGGAGGACTTCAGGTGGGAGGAACTCCATTGCCAAAGCGCTGGGTAGGTGACCTGGTGGCAGCACACCTCTTTTTATAGGAGAACTTCAAGAAGATGTTCATTGGAAGGTACGCCCTCGTCAACCTGACCTAACCCTAATTCAAGGAATTGCGATCAACCATCAGCCGTATTCTCCCGACGATCCCCCGCGCAGCGACTGGACGAGACGCCCACAGGCAAATCTGCCAAAAGCTCGACCCTACCTATATAGTATAATACTGTCAGGGCTGTTACCAAGAAGGGCGTTTGACTCTGAGGGTGTGAGCCTGCATTTCTTTGCGTCCTGAAGCTTGAAATTGAATGCAGCACAGGCAAGAAGATTAGGATCTCCGGCAGCAGTATTGTTCACATGCTGGTTCATACTTGCGTGGAGTTGGAAATCGCCCGTGAAGCCTCTGCGGCACGCGATGGAACCAAGGCCTCAAGCATCTTGCGGCAGAGGCTCCCAGGTTGAAATCTCACCACTGGGGTTTCCGCTCGATAGCACATTGCCAGTGGAGGCCGCTCACATGTCTCTGGTATCCGGCGCGATTGGTGGTTGGGAAGAAGATGAGTACATGCGCAGAAGCATTGCAAAGTTGGCGGGAGAAGTCTCCAAGCTACGAAATGAGCTAAGTCAAAAAAATGTTGCCCTGGAGGCGGCTCACAAGAAATGTATCGAGGTTGACACAGAGCGCAAACAGCTGCTGTGCCTCTATTCCACAAGGTGCGGTCAGCTTAACGTATGTAGCGACGAGCTTGCCAAGGTGGTCAAGGAATCTGCAGCTTCAGAAGGGCAACTGAAGAAGACAGCGAAGCAACTGGAGGAAAAGAAGGGGCAACTGAAGGAGTCTCAGGTTTCTCTGGAAAAGGCCTAGGGTCTTTTGAGGGCCAATGGACAGTCAGCTGGTCATCCGGATCAAGGAGCTGAGCGATGAGGTCGAACGGAAAGGGGAGCAACTGAAGGAGTCCCAGAAGCTTCTGGAAGAGAGCCAGAGAGTGGATGTAGCGCGCACAGTGGAAAGAGAGAAGGAAGCTCCAGAGAGTGGCAACGAGGAACAGCTGTTGTTCGCAGTTGAGAAAGAAAAAGAGTTGTGCAGATCCCTGCAAGCCTTGGAAGAGAAGTTGAAGAGGGTGGAGCAGGAGTCTGAGTTAGCGGCTGGGGATCTAGCAAAAGCTCAACTACAGGCAAGTACCAGCTGTTGTTTTTTGATCAGCAAAAGAGCAAGCCTGGGACTGATCCTGTTACAGTTCCGTCGTTAGGCTGGCTTAGTAGGATTTGGTGCGCAGGTCCAAGATTTGCCCACTGGATGACTGAAGCATTTCGGAATCTTTCGTCATGAACCCTTCAGCCCTCACTTCAAGCTTAGCCTGAAGATTGACTGGCAAGGCTTTCCATGAAGTTCCTTCAACATCAGAAAGGGATTCTTCTTTAAAGAAGCTTCCCGTCAAGCTCAAGGTACATGAGTTCCCAACAGCGTCATAAGGATGTGTCATCGCTCCTAGACTGAACCACAATACCCAACCCCCAGTGCAAACTTCTCAAGAATAAAC
>DF237587.1:3300-16355 GCA_000708835.1 Klebsormidium nitens
CTTCGGTGCTCGGCCGGCCATAAGCTTAGTCTCGAAAGCTTATCGGACGGTTCCCTCGCACGCGGTGCACGTGGGTCTTATCGGACGGTCACGCAGTGAAGCAGTAACCTGGACACGTGGCGTGTAGTGATTCAATAAGTCGATAGCGTATAATAACGGACGATGCGCGGCCCCGAGTTCAGCGCGCAGCCGGGAGTCGGTGCGCAGTCGTGCCGTTACAATACATTTCTGCAAACTAGCCTTGTTCTGCAAGTCAAACTGCTTTGGGAGTTAGGTACTACCTAGTAGGATCGGCCTTACAGCAGCAGACTGTTCTTCAAACACATCTGGCATTGGGTAGACAACAGGCTTCAGCTGGCACCAATTGAGGAGTACTTTGAGGTGAGCTGCCGCTCTGCCGGGACCTCAAAGCAAATCAATTGGCCCCTACAAGCTCGTGTTGAGGCATCAGAAGGCGCTTGTCGGTGCCAACATCAATCAGAAGCAGCTTATCCGCCTTTCAAAAACGTCACAATGTTAGAGTACTGATCAGTCCACATGCGCATGCTTCAAGTACCAATCCCATGCAAATGCGATACCAGTCTCGTACATTTGCACTGGTCGAAGATGAGCTGGATGAGCAACAGAGCAACAAACATCAGACGTGCATTGAAGGCGCACACTCTTGGTCTGTTTCGTGCGCACAATGTGTACATCAAACGCATGGTCAGGGCATCCTGCACCATGCAGTCTGTGTGTGGTGCACGATCGTGTACATGTCGTGTATCAATCAGCAAATCCCCAATACACTGTGGCCTCGTGTACCATAGTGTACAAGATTGATACCGGAATGTACCCGAATGACACCAGAATGTACCTTGGCAAGTTTTGAGATGTTGATTGGGCCGCGTGTCACTAATATAGAGGGGTCACGATCGCTTCAAATTGAATTTGATGCAACGTCATTTAGTCGTCACTCTTGAATATGGTTTCATCGAACGGCCAGAGTGAATTGCATGAATATATTGGACGGTCATCGAGGCTTTTTAGCACATATGAGGTATGATCGTATAATCTTGAATATATGAACACACTAAAAACAAATTCATATTCTATCTCGATCACTTTTTTTCTCTTTCTCCCCGTTTATCTCTTTTCCCTCCTTTATCCTTTGGCTGTGAGTGGGACCCACCTGTGATGTTGAAGCACTATCATGAACTGTACACATGAAGAATGGAAGAACATGGTGCATCAACAGTGAAACCGGCCCTAATTAAGTTTACGGTTTTAAACTAGCTTATAAGTTTCCACCATGCATTGTGGAAGCCTGTGCGATGCAAGCCTGGTTCCCGCATGAAATCAAGGTCGAGATAACCTGCCACATGCACATGCCTTTGGACCGACGGTGCTCAAAGGTCAGGCAGGTTGGCTCGACCTTGCATGACGTTTTGAACTCTCGGGACGAGTTACCCTTCCGCTAAGCGTTTCAGGTCTTTATAGGGGCTTGACGTCGTATATCTCATATGGCTCAATGTGCCAATCACAGTCCTTGACATTCAATCTCACTTGGAAAGTTGACTAGATTTTATGCCGAATCCGGCCAATCACACAATCAGGCAGTAGGCCAGTAATCAGGTATGAATCCAGGCTTCCTAAATCAAGGCTTTTTAACGGCACGAACTTGTCGAACCCATGCAAGCTGAGTTGATTATGCCGGTGAAGTTCGTAAATTCACTGGTCTCATGCGCCTGCCTTGAACAATCAAACAAGTGAAGTCGATTGCGGAAGTCAAATCGTCGCCTCTGAGATGAGTGTGTCATTTTGCAAAGATGCGCTGATTACCGGGCCGATCAATTGGCGCACAATCTAGGGCTCTGCTTAATTGGTGCTCTGCAGCCACAAATACTGCATTGGAACGACCCTCACTACCGCTTCACCCACTGGAAACTCTTTCTGGCCTTCGCCTTCCCTGGTTTCTTCCGCTCCACTACTCTGGGATCCCGAGTCAGCAGTCCCGCTGCAGAGCAGACAAAGAAATATCCTGATGAGCGAACGCAAGTGGGGGCATCCTTTTGAAAACCAAGCCTCAAGTTTTACCATGACTCGTATCAAGCTACCAATCTTTGCGCCAATTTGAGCCATCAGGAGGGAACTGAAGCTCTGATGCTGCATAAAAGGGGCGAATGCACGGTAAACCAAGTTGACGGCGGGCGTCGCGATCGACACGTGGTCCATTGGTACCAACCTCAAAAGCGCGCAAGTAAACGTACACAAAATTGTTGCGTGTGACGTTTATGAATACACGCAAAGATGGCCGCTGTCGCATTCATAACTGCGGGAGAGAGCTCTTCTTCTACTGGAATGGACAAAAGGTTGGTTCCTTAAAAAGATGCCAACCCGAAGCGACCGGAAAACCAGCTCGTTTGTTGTTGATTGCGTATGCTTTAAGGTGGTACCTTTAACAGCTCACAATGACGGCAGCCTTTCCAGAACCTGGCCGCTTGACAAAACTCTCAAAGTTCATCACTCAGAGACTATAAGCCGTTCGATCACCCCGTTTGATCATGTGGCAGCTCAGTATTCTAGAAACTAGCGCTGCTTAATGCAGCCGACGTCAGCCGAATTGCGCCGTAAAAGATTTGCGGCTCACCGGACCGCAGCGCCGGTCGCATTTCCGGGTCGAACAGCTGCAGCGCTTTGCTGATGCCGTGCCTGATGGCCTGCGATTGCCCTGCACAAGGAGATCAGGCTGCATTAAATCTGAGGCCAATTAGTACGGATCAGACGAGCTTTCGTTTGAGTTCTGAGAGCGTTCAGTCGAGCTTGTTTTTTCGGTCTTACAACGCTGCAAACGGCACCAGTCGACAAGATCTGCCGTCGAAACGATATAGTCGGCTCTCGAAGTCGTCCGACGACCAGACTTTAAGCAGTGATATGCGTGAGAGGTCTGTAATGGCCAGTCTGTGCGAAGAATCCGTACAAATGCACCTCTCACGCTTCCTATCCAGATGTCATTCTCCTAATGCACAAATACAGCAGCAGTCTCAAACTTTGATACACTAGCAGTGTCCTGGATCAAGACTCTCAATTGACCCATCAGAAAGTCTTCCTGTTAAGGGCTCTGCTACTGCACCAATTCGCCATAAAGCTCTCACACAATGGCAGGTTCCGAGGATACGTCTTGGAAGTCCGCGTTCTTTCCAGCCACTTATGCTCACATCCAATCAATATATTCACATGACGCTGAATAGCTGACAATTTGTAACATCCAACTGTTCTCAACATCACGTTCTCACCTGACAGCCCCCCTCCGTTGACTCGGCACATGATATCAAACTGCCCCAGGGTAGACGTCTCAAAGAACGGCTGGAGCACGCTGAGGCGGTAATCCATCTGCGGAAAGTAGTCCACGTGGGGCAGCCCGTTGATGGTGAAAGTGCCCTGCCCCTCCTTGAGCCACACGCGCGCAATGCTGCACTTCCGCTTGCCGACCGCATGTGATCTGCAGAGGAGAAGAAGACGCTCTAGATTGCAAGTAGCATGAGTGTGCATGATTGACGAGGTCCGCTGTTCTTGAGGGACGAATGCTGAAAGCAGCTCCTCCCAGGTCAGGCATTCGGAGACTTCGGGACTTCTCCTGGGGTCGGTGCGATGCAAGAAAGTAGGGACAGAGAAGTTGATGTCAGCGAGCTCTCCAACACAGATTGCTTCCCATAGAACTCTCTTTGCTGTGATCGATCTAGTCTACTAAATTTGGTGTCCAAGAAGGCAGTGCATCGAACCGACTGACCGCAGACGACACCAAGAGGAAAAGAAGGTAATCTCCCAAATTTGTCAGCGGTCCGTACGCCAAAGGGCGCCAGCTCCATTAGCAGTACTTCGAAAGGAGACACAAAGAATTTTTAATGAGGAAAGTACTCTCGGGGGCACGGCTGTTCTGCTGGACGTGAAGGGACCTGGACCGTGTGTGATGCGGGGTATGACAATAAGACTGACCACGTCTAAACGAATTAGAAATTTGAAGTGAGAATAACAAGAACTGCTCTGACCTCCCAAACTCGTCGACTGTTCGCACACGCGACGCCGCCTGCTCTAGTTGCTTCTTCAGTTCCCTCTCCCTCGCCAGCCGCTTCGTCTCCGCCTTCCTCCACAGCTCAATTGCAATCATTTCCTGGTATGCCGGCAGACCTTCCACGCCCTCAAAATCCATCTTTGTTATCATCTCTTCCATCGAGGGCTCCCCGGCCGGCAGTTCGCCGTGCGTTTCGAGCTTTACGTTCGGCATGTCTACCCTTGGGAATTTGTCCTGCGTCGGCCAGAACTCCTCCACTTTCAGGGGGCTGTCTGCATCGATGCGCTCGCCATCTTCCCGGTACATGAATCGGCTGACTAGCTTCGGCGTGGGAGAGACCGTTTCCTGGGTCTTGGCATACCACTCGTCGAACTTTGGATACCACAGCCTGGCGGCTTCGGCGTTCTCCTGACTGAGCTCGTCGTCTGAGTCGGAACTCGAAGAACCGCTCGACGAACTGCCGTCGTCGTCGTCAGACGAACTACTGGACGAACCTTCCCATTCTGTAAACCCAGCCAGAACTTCCTTTTCACCGGAGGATGCATCGTCCCCACTCCTTTCTGATGTCTTGGCTGGCGTTCCTCTTAGGTCGCTTCCTGCACAAACAGATAGCGAACAATGACTGACTGACGTAGCCACCAGGATGCATGCTGCACCAACAATGAGCCCAGCATGTGACCAAAGGTGAAAAGACATCTTGTCCATCCAGTTTCTTAAAAGCAAGCTGCAGAATCGTGACGCGTCATGAGCATGATTGACTACACTCAAAAGCCAAGGTTGCGAACTTCCTGAGGCACCTCAGACAGTATTTTTGGTAATGGTGACAGCAATTTGCTGACCTTGATGCCTATCGACAAACCACAAAGGGCAAAAGACATGCAAAGTGCAAAGAGTGTCATTTCGATGCTCGAGGGACGCATCAACTTTGCAGAAGATTAAGCAAGTCTCTGCAGAATGGCTTTACTTACTCTGCAGATTCAGGTCTGCCAGGATTTGCTGGGTCGTTCTGATCTTTAGCTCTTGTTCCGGATCCTTCCCTGTTGCAAAACCCCTTCTGCTACAAAAAGTCCCTCTCAACGATTGGTCCGCTCGTGCAAGGTGGAGATCATCAGAAGGATAAGTGGGACCGCTGATCGATGCGTAGGTGCTTGCTCCGCCAAATGCACCACCCCCTGAGACAGTCAGTCTATCAAGAGCAGCAGCGGCAATCCGGAGCCCTCTCAGCATCTGCGCATCGCCAGCATTCAATCCGTTTGAAAGTGCATTCCCTCTGGAAGCCAGCTGGCGGACAATGCCAGCCAGCGCCCGGTGGAAGGGCCCCATTGTGGCCTGCAGGTGTTGACTCCTTACGATCCGTGCTAGGATCCTACCCCACAGCTTTACAAACACCGCCTTTTGAGGCTTTCGCCTCACCTGGGCCAAGTTCAACTCAATTTCACGTCTCAAATTTCTAGCTGGAATGTCGCGATCTGACTCGATTCTCCTTGCACTGCATGGCAGGCATGTTTCTCCTGCAAGGGATACAACTAGAGGAATTGCGATGGAGTTTCCGCACTGACAATACAACTGTAAAGGTTATTATGTGTGGGGGCGATGTTGACATTGTAAAGTACCCCCTCTGATAGTAGCTCTGGATCCGCTTTCTGCGCTAAGGGGGTCGATGCGAGGGGTCCATCAACTTTCTCCAGAACTCAAACTTGAAGAAGCAAATCTCGCGCCTGCATTCATGATCAGCTGAGCCATTGCGGCGGCCCTAGCATGATGGCCCTGGTGGTGCAGCAGCAAGCAGCAATCAGCACCCTTGCATCGGTCCCCCGGGCAACAACCTCGAACGCTGCAACAACCACGTCTCATCCTGCTTTGATTGGTCTCTCTCCTTCCGCTCGCCAATTGACGCCCTTGAGTAGACGAACTCCTTTTGCTGATCTCTTGAGAAGAAGGGGTGTTGGCAGCGATCTGGTCAGAGGCAGTCGGAAGAAGATGGCCGAAGCAGCTCTGGGACTATTTGGCGCGCCAGCCAAGGGCAAGGTGGGGGAAGATCTTCCCAAGGGGTACGAGAATGATGATCCATCCAAGCATATGCCGAAGCGCAGAGCAGGGATCTTGCTGCATCCTACGTCACTTCCGGGGCCCAATGGGGTTGGCGAATTTGGCGACGAGGCCTTTAAGTTCATCGACTGGTTGAAGACAACAGGGTGCACTGTATGGCAGGTATGACTCGCACTCTCTTTTTGATTATTTAAGGAGCGCTGGTACTGATTGCAGGAACAGTTGCAGCTCCAGCTCAGGATCAATAGTTTGCCGAAGCCCTTTCAACTTACCCTGCCGCTATGATCGCAACTCTGGCCCCAAATGTCTGCATGCTTCTAGGAGGTTGAGGTCAGAAGACCGGAGCAAAAAAGCGCGTCGTGAAAGTCTGAATCAAATAAGGTCAGATCTGTGCGCGGGCAAAAGAACTGCGGAGGGAGAGGGGATGTATCCTTTGGTATTGGGGCTTAGGTGTCTGCTAGTGCTTCTGTGTTGTCAACCACCTTGCTTTATGGCCTGTTGATATCTGATCAGCCTTGGTCTTGGCAGAAATACCAGTGAAACAGATCTCTTCTTCGAATTGTGAGTCATTATCCCTTAACTTTCAACACACGCTCTGGCTTACTGCTGTTGAACATGACTCCTTGACCGCTGCGCATCTATGAATTCATCAAGAAGTGCTTACCGCCTGTAATCCTGCGAAGCATGGAGCCTTTTTTGTCATTGACATAATGGTGGAAGATATCTGACGGGGAATATCTTTCTCAGGTGCTGCCACTTGTGCCACCAGGCCGGAAGTCAGGAGAGGATGGCTCCCCTTATGCGGGACAGGTGATTTCTCAGACGTTCTTTTGAGATCATTTTCTGCTGGTTCTGGTGTCTCTCCAGTACAGTGCAGAGAACCAGGACTCTATTCTTTGTAACCTGTGCTTCTCAAGTATGGTTGAAATCATGGCCCTTGCTTGTCACTGCTGCAACTCTTATCTAGTCTACTGACGTGTCTTCTGTCTGGGGAACGACGGAGTTTCCTGGTGAGTTACAAGTTATATCTTGCAGGATGCAAATTGCGGAAACACGCTCCTCATCTCCCTGGACAAGCTTGTTGACGAGGGCCTCTTGGAGAAGTCAGACCTACCAAAACCAATGTGAGCACACACAGTTCTAAAGTCGATTATCATCCTGTCTTACTTCACATTCAAATACCAGAAGTCACCAATGCTCAAGTCCCCTATGTTGAGAATCCAAACCATCTAGTGAAGTAGGCACGAAAGCTATAGAATCTCTTTTTGCAAGCTGCTTCTGTCTTGTTGCTCTGTTACGTGGATTACATCTTCCAGCTCTCCTTTGATGAGATGGCGATGAGATGGCTCACTTCTGCAGGCCCGTGAAGCGTATTGACTACTCTGCTCTAGTGAAGCTCAAGGACCCCATCCTTGCCAAGGTGAACCTCGTTCACATTGCCACCCAGAATCACTTCGTTGGTCTGCTGAGTTACTTTACCAAACCCCAGATATTGCACCTTTCTCTTGGTGAAACGTACATTTAATGCGAAAGTAAGTGAACGTCGAAATTTGCTTAAAGCTGCTGAAGCGGCGAATCGAGGAGTCGTGGGGCAAAGAGCTTTCTGTTGATTCCTCCAGGCGGCGAAGAACCTGCTGAGCAAAGGGGGCAAGCTGAAGAAGGAGATGGAGCAGTTCCGCAAGGAGCCTACTATTTCAGGTGGGATAAACCCTTCGGCCTCTTGGTCACGAGTGAGTCGAAGTACACTATTGAATCATTCTAGTTATCCGAAGTTGGGTCTCGAGCTTCGATTCCTACCTCCCTACGTGACTCGCCTTTTCTGCAGGGCATTCCTGCACTGGCTACATTGGCTCATCCCCATTCTCGGGTATATTCGGGTTCGGATTCGACTATTAAACGGCGGACGACCACAATATACCGCTGTGATCGCTTTGCTTGTCCCATGTTCTTGTCCACAAGCTTGTCGCAGAGATTTAGTTTCAGGATGATTTCTCAAACCACCCAACTGATTACTCCGTGATTCCCGAGTCTGTCCAGGCTGGCTGGAGGTCGCCGTGCAGTTTTCCGTGATCGAACCGAAGAAAGACTACGTCTCGAGATTTGACTCTTGGACTAGTTTCCAATCTTTCTCGAACACCTTTTCCAAAGGATTGCCCGACTCTGTCCAGGCTGGCTGGAGGACGCTGCGCTGTTTTGCTGCGATACACCAGGCGAGGAAACGTTTTCACTGTCGAACATGTGCAAGATTCGTCTTTCATCGATTGCCCGCCTGTGTCCAGGCTGGCTGGAGGACGCCGCGCTCTTTGCTGCGATCGACCAGGCGGAGGACAAGGAGTTTTGGTGGGAGTGGTCAGCGCCGCTGAGAGACCGCGATCCCAAGGCGCTCAAGGACGCCAGGAAGCAGCATGCGCAGTTTGTGAGCGCCCCAATCAGTTGCTTTTGAAAGCGGTTTCGAGACATGTGTTCGCTGGTTTGTCTGTGAGCGCCCCCACCGGAGTTTTATAGGTCAATGTGAGTTAGCTGTTTCTCGATGTATCTAGCTAGGTTCAGGTTGATCAGCCAACTTCGAGGTTGGGAGTTACTTCCGCTTTTCGTTCTTCGCCCTTCAACGAGACGTTATGTCGTCAGTGGCGCGTCGATTCCAAAGCAGTCGTTCTCTGGACACTTCTCTTCGTCTTGCTCTGCTTGTTGGGGTGTCCCCTCCTTAGAAGACCTCATACCAGCCCGATGCGCACAATGGATCCAAGCAGCAAGTTCAGTATTTAATTCCACTGTCGGCAGCCAATGAGGGTCCACGACAGGCGGAAAGTGTTGAACCTGCCGCGGCTCTATCATGCCAGCGTCGCACTACTCGACCCGTCATACAAACCTAAAAGTCTCTCAAACAGTCACTTCACGACCTGAAGTCACTTTGCGGAATGACGTCATTCTTTCTGGGCTTTTGGGTCGACCGACGCCAAAATCCGTTGTTATATGCCATTCTGCAGATCGACGAGTTTGTAGCCCAGCAGTTCCTGTTCCAGCGCCAGTGGCTCGCTTTGAAGAAGTACGCGAACGAGGCCGGCATCTCGATCATGGGGGACATGCCCATCTACGTCGGAGGCCACAGCGCGGACGTCTGGGCCAACAGGAAGTCGTTCGCGCTGGTAAGGGACACGCTGTTCTGCTCGAACGTTCCAGCGTGTACTAACAGAGAAAGACGAATCGACACTCAAAATAGTCGGCAGAGACGCTCAGCAGACAAGTTTGGGACTACTTCGCTGTAGTAAGGACCGAGGGGATATTTCACAGAAAAGAGCGGAAAGAGCAGATATAACTTCGTCAGCATATCCGGTTAAGGTGCATTCCGAGACAAATCAAAAATTAGAACGACAACCATGTCAGAGGGCTGATGGGGCCATGCTGCTCTGCAGGACAAGGAGACGGGCAAGCCCGCGGCGGTGAGCGGCGTCCCGCCCGACGCGTTCAGCGCGACGGGGCAACTGTGGGGCAGCCCGCTGTACAACTGGAAGGCCATGGAGAAGGACAACTACGCGTGGTGGGCGCAGCGCATGAAGCGCGCGTTCAACCTGTACGACGAGTTCCGGATCGACCATTTCCGGGGGCTGGCCGGCTACTGGGCGATCGACGCGGAGGAGACGACGGCCATGAACGGGACCTGGAAGGTGGGGAAAGTCTTCGCGGCTGTGGATACAGTGGTTGCAGGAGTCAACGACTGGTGAAGGTTAGGATGTCGTCATGCAATCTGGAAGGTGCTCGGCCACCAAGTATTGAATAAACAAGCCTTTGTTAGGATCAAACGCTCTTCGTTGGCGATGATAGAGAGGGCTAATTGCAGAAGATGGATCATCGCACAGCACTCTAGTCGCGAGCCTCGACAATATGTTCTTGGACTATTCGATTGCGATTTCCGTCGCCTTTTCCATATAGCGCCATCGGTACGGCACTCCTTCTGGGGCGTCGGGAAATCTCCGCCGTTTCGATGCGTCTCGCTTTGAGGAGAACTCCGTATTTGTCGTCAATACTGAAACCAAAGCTCTGCAGAGAGGAAAGTCTTGCTGTTTTGTATGTGCAGATGGGCCCCAGGATGAAGTTCTTCGAGGCGATCAAGAAGGCGGTGGGGAAGATCGACATCGTGGCTGAGGACCTGGTAAGCGTGACCCACTGCTGAATGTCCGGCCAGAGTAGGCTGCCCTTCTTCTCCAAACCGTTCTAGTGAATGCAAAGGCGCGGCTGACGTCTACTAGCATGCAAGTACGTGATTTTCTGTAGGCTGTAAGGAACAGCGAAGAACTCGTCGGACGGCAGAGGCGCTGCCTTTGCGGCAAGCGTTCAAAACCCTTATGCTCGAAGTCAAGTAGTTCTGCGGTCGTTTGTGAAGATAGTTTAAGATTGTGCAGACAGCCTGACCACCGGTTATATATATGAAAGATTTTGGATCTTAAATAGGTTACCTGCTGTCACGGAATGCCACGTTCCCGAGGTGGACGTTCAGAGGTCTCACCTTTCCTGGTCAGCTCTTTGACTGCTGTCTTTGGGGCCGACCTGCTGACTGTACGCTTGCTGTTGTTCAGGGTGTTATCACCACCGATGTGGTGCAACTACGACAGGCAATTCAGGCGCCGGGCATGTCTGTCCTCCTGTTCGGTGAGCCGGCTCTGGCCCAGTCTGCATATCTGGCCGTCTTGCCACGTTTACATCTCTTCTTGTGTGTGCGCTTTTGTTTCCTGCATTTGTTCTGTCTCAAGCGCAAAGATGCAAAGACTTTTCTTGCGTTAGGCTTCATTTGTGTCTAAAAGCGCATCTCGCAGACGCATCTTTCAGGTCAACTTGCAGTTGCAGCCTGTTTAAAGGAAGCCGGCGTCTTTTCGTCAGTCGTTATCCTTAAACGGGACGTAGCAGGAAGAAGGCTGAGGAGATGCTAAGTCCCAAGAGGAAGTCTCGGTCGTTCACACAAACCCTTGCTTGCATAACCAGCAGCCGACCAGGTGCATCACCCCTGCAAAGGCCATGTTAGCCACAGTTGCCACCGTGGCAACAACGGCACACCTTATTTGTATTATTGCCTCTTTACCGGGATGCTGACGTGGCACGTGCCTTGCTCGCAGCATTCGGCGGCGACTCCCGCAATCCGCACCTGCCCCACAACCACGAGACCAACCAGGTGGTTTACCCGGGAACGCACGACAACGACACAGTGCTGGGCTGGTGGCAGAAGGCGGGCGAGAAGGAGAAGACCCACGTGAGCAACAACGTGCCGCTGAATTTCTTGACTTAGGGGAGGCTGGTTCTCTGATTCGCTCTGAGTGTATCCCCCAACTATGGGGTCTGTATTGCAAGGCGCCGGGCAAGGGACTAACGGACGAGACAGCTGCCGAGAGTCGTTGTCAAGACGTGTTTTTGTTAGCCGCTCGATGCTTCTTTATTATGCAGTCTGACTGTATCCTGCATCTGCTGTTTTTTTCGAAGGTTTGAGGCGGTTTGCACAGAGTCCTCTTGAGGGCCGATTGTCATGTTACGTCATGACCGGCTTTTGTGCTAATCACCTCCATTTGATGCACACCCCAAGGCGCTTGCTTGCTTGAAGGGCGCTGACCAACTCTTAACCCAACCCGCTTAACAACGGTTTTTCGCGGTATTTCCTGGCAGGTCAAGGAGTACTTCGGGCTCCAAAGCGACGACGATATCTCGCACGCCTTCATCCGGGCGGCTGTGGCGTCCGTCGCGCGGACCGCCATGTTCTCCCTCCAAGACGTGTTGCAGCTCGACAACTCAGCGCGCATGAACACGCCCGCCGTGCAGGTACGCATCCGCAGTGGTGACGACTTCGTTATTGTCCCTTTGACAATAGAAGCCTTGTCAAGCGCATTTCCATGAGCGGCTTAAACCAGGTCGATCGAATTCCTGCCACCCATCTTGCAAAGAGCTCGTGAAGAGCCCGGTGAAGTAGCTTTTCAAAAGTCCGTTCTTAACAGCCCAATTTCTTTATATTTCTCCGTCCTTCCGTGCCTCATTGCTTGACCGATCGTGATGCACTCGGAGTGCGGAGCAACTGTCAACAATTCTAGAACCCGGTTATCCAGGGCAGAATGGCTTGACTAAGGAACAAACAACACACTTGCCAACGGGTAGCTTTGTGGCGATTCCTCGTTAAGACATCCGACGCGATTGTTGGGCTGATCAAATCTTGCCATTCGCGATGGTGCTCGAGCAATTTGTGTCTCAACTGTTGAGGGCAGAAGCGTGGACCTCTCTTCCTTGAAGCACGCAGTTTCTCTCCCGTTTTCTGCCGCCGCTTTGTTTATACTGTCTCTTATGTCGTGCAGCTTGGCAATTGGGGTTGGAGGGTAGGGGAGAGTGGAACATTTGACAAGTTGAAAGACGAAGCGGCTTTCTTGCGAAAAGTTTTGGCGTACTACAACCGGAGTCCTGAGCTTGAGGAAGCCAAAGAAGAGATCAAGTCCGACAAGACTGAGATTGTGGAGGATAAAGACGGTCTTTTGCAAGTAACAGCATAGCCAGCCAAGGCGCAGCTTATTGAAACTGATAAGTCAGATCGAACTTTCTGCAGCTTGCACCCTGAAACAACTTGCGAGAACCAGGGTCTTGTAGATTTACTCACTCGTAGCCAAAAGAAACAGGCGCTGCCAAGGGTGAGAGGTGGCAGGTTTCTCAAATTGGATGTGCATCCTTGTAGACCTTGCAGAAAGGAAGAAAGGGCGGCTGCTACCTTAAAGCGATAGTTATTGCGCCCTATTAGTTCAAGTCTATGCATTGACACAGAAAATTCAGTGAGCGCCATCGGGACCAATGAGTTACCTTCGGCTACTGGCAACACTCATACTACTCACGTCAGACCTGAATGATTGTTGGAACGCCTGCCATGGACGGTCATGCATAGCTAGAGGAGCCTGTGACACACCTCATATTATATGCAGCTCAAGCCTCAGACTCG
>DF237587.1:16729-50233 GCA_000708835.1 Klebsormidium nitens
CATATGCCAATGCTGCAATCTTAAGCATCCTCGAAACTCTGCATGCATGCTGGAATCATTTGTGCACATATGATCGACCTTACAGCTTGCACAGCACCTATAGCGACGGTATCGTACATGGGGGCTGTCCCATGCAACTCAATCCCTAGGTTTCTGCGAGTGCCGCCATCATTTGCAACTGCCACCACTGGCATCACGTAAGGATTTTCATGCGGTTAGTGCAGTACCGTACTATAAGTCCAACGACTCTGTGCAGCTTGACAGCCTATGTTCACGCTAGCTACAGGCAAGCGAGTTTGCACCCACTAGGCACGCAGTCGTATGAAGCTAGAAACAAGCTTTCAATGACTCACACATGCTCATCATATAGTCGGTTCATGATTAGAGCACGTCCTGTGATGCATGTCGCAGGCACGAATCATCCCGTCGATAAGCACAGAGCCTCAAGAATGTGAAAGCCATTGGTATTGACTCTGCGCATATGGCATTGCATTCAGGTGCTTCTGGCTAGCGTAATTGCACTTCCTAACAGGATCGGAGACATACAAGAAATAGCATCAAGGACTACTAGTGCAAACACTGCTCAAGAAGCTTCACAAGGCTAAACGAGACAAGCAGAAACAGAGGCGGCACATCGATAGTTGCAGATTCACAATTACCCGGTAACGACACCAGAAGATCGAACTCTTGACGATCTTTTCTTAGCGATTGAGAAAAGGAGCAAATCCAAAAGAAGTGGGACGTCAGGAAAGTATGACAATCTTTTCTTGAGAAAAGGAAGCAGATTCAAAGGAACTGGGGCGTCAGGAAAGCATGAGAGCAAGTGGAAAGGTAGATCATGACACGCTTGTGCGCCGTGTTTGAAGCAGTGAGGGACCGAACACATTTGTAGTATCAGCGGGGGGCTTTTCGAGAATAACCAGCACAAATACCCCTTGCAAATTCCCTTGCAGTGGACCAGCTAACCCTAAGCGCTACTGACCAGCCGGCGCCAATGTATGCCAGACTTGGCCATCACGTGAAATCAAGAGCGCTTTTGAAGGCAGCCAGGATACCCCAAACAAAAAAGACTGGATCACTATCGATCCAACTCCTCACGTAGAGCTTCGAATGAATTCGTTTGCTTCACCGCGCCCCGCCTGCTGCTCATACACTACGGACTTGCTCAAAATCCTGCCAAGAACGGAGCCAACATCCAGGCCCTCAATCCAAAGTCTTGAGAGCCTGAGAAAGTGCTGAAACACATCGTAAAGCACCAGAGGTACACAGCACCAAATGTAAACCCCGAGATCATGCTCCGCACAATGAAGGCTTCTGCCGAAACTCTGAAGCAGAGTCTCTTGAGCCAACGGCGCATCGTACCACACGCAGGAAACAAGCGTTCACCGCCCAAGAAGCAAGCTGTGCCAAAAGCGAGTGATTCTCTGCACTTCTTGCCGCATTTTCTTGCATCTGGTAAACCAATGACGATAAGATTCACCGGGGGCAACATTTATTAGAAACTCACATTACGTGGTGGCTGAACTGGGTCCCCAAGCATCCATGCTGCCTGGGCATCCCTGCTGCTCTGCATAAGCGTTCTTCACAGTCCTCACCAAACACTTGCGCTCGCGGGAAGGGGTATTGGTGTGCGCGTTATATGACAAACTTAAGGTCTTTCAATGCGACTCCAAACCGTGACAGTCTCCTCCTAGGTTCAAATTACACAATTTGTACACTCGGCCTAACCCTACAAGGAAAGACCAGAGTCGTCATCGCCCTCCGGAAGGCCTTTGCTGAAGGTGTAGTACAGGGCCCAGACAACTCCGAAGGTACCGAACAGAAGCCAGCCCAAAGCTCCGTTGCTCAACCCAAGTGCCAGACCAGTGCCCTCTGTGCTCAGCCTCTCGTCGACCAGGGCGAGGGCTGGGTGAGCAGTGGCAAAGGAGATGGCCGCCGACGCAGCTGCTACCGGGGCAAACTTCTCATTGGCAGAGCAGACAACACCAGACTTGTGCGCTGCAGGCCAACAGACGTTCAGGGTTACAGCAATCCTTCTGCTACCATGACCTTCCTCAGGATATTTGCTGACCTCTTTTTGGTCAAGCAGCAAGCCACATTTGGTCAAGCTAGTTCGTAACTACACAATTTTTGCAGGTTTCTGGATGACTGAAGCAACCAGTGGCTGCAAGCGCAAACCTATTTTTGCAATGTGTGACACAAGTCACTACTGGTGCTTGAAACTCCTGAAAGACACACAACACTGGCTTGCAGAATGGCCAGCCTAAATTCAATGGCACTTTACTATGGGAATCCTTTGTTAGAAGACAGAGACTCCGTTGAGTTCGAGGAGCTTCAAGGACAAACCTGCTCTGGCGGGCACGTGGAAGGTCCTGTGAAGGGATGGCAGTCCTGTAGAAGAGGAATAACCTTTTGAGCATACCAGCATTGCATACTAGCAAGCCTTGACTAGACAGAAAAACCTGGAAATCTGGCAAAATAGTACACACATCCGCCGCGTAACACTTTCAGCTGGTTGTTTTTCCTTATTCCTTCTGTAGTTCCTGCAACTTCACTATGTCAAGCGGAGGGATTAGATTGGAGGCCTCCACTAACAACCTGAAGCATCCACATTCAAGCACTTAAAGGACTTCCACTATGTTCAAATCCAGCTCCAAGAATCCATTTTCCAACCCCAGCCTGAGATATCCAAGTATCAATATCCACTGGACACATTCTCCGCCAAGAGTTTCAGTCACGCACCATTAACTGTTTGGCAAGACGCCTTCTGTGATAGAGAAGTCCTGGCCACGAATGTGGCGCTGACAGAGGTGGAAGCGAGAGCGGCGGTGGCCATTGTGAGTGAGAGGAGCGAGAAGCAGCAGCAAGCAAGAAGGCGACGCGATTGCAAGCTTCTCCTCCCTCGTTTTCAGCACCTCCTTCTTCCTTGAAACTTGAAAGCCTTCTCGTCAAAGGAACAAACAGAATGCAAGACTGGGTAGTCAGTCAATACGGGCCCACCGTACCCAGAGATTGCGCATATCGTACGCCTCACATTTGTCCTGCAAAATCCCTCATCCGGAGATGGGCTTGGCCAATGGATTTGTGGAGCATCGGTGGAATTTGATTGGCTGTTGGAGGGGAGAATCCGGGGCTTTTCGGGGTACATTGACCGCTTTAGCGGCCGGCAGCGCGGCCGCGCTTTCACGGACCTGGGAGCGCGCGCGCAACGGTCCAGCATTGGACGGTTACAACTCTGGATATCCAATAGGTAGTACCGGTACAGGTTAAAGCTTAGCTCCACAAGAGAGCCATTTCCAGTCGCCCCGTATCCGTGACGCCCTTACGCCCTCAATCGAGTTGGTTCTGTCTGCTTCATGCAACGGCCGATTCTTGCATTCATGAACTTTTAGAGGTTGGAACATGTCAGAAGTGTCAAGTTGGAATTGATCGAAATGGCAGATCAAACGCCCAATTCGTCAATGATAACAAGATACTACCGGTAAGTCCTGACAGTTGCGCTGGTCGATACGACATGCAAAAGCACAGCAGTTTCGTTTCCGCATTGAATGCACTTATCCCACCAATATTGGTAGTTCGAGGAGCAACTTTGAAGGAAAACAGAACCATGGACGTGTTCACTATGGCTATGGCGCTGATCGTTGTCCGCGATCATTCGCCAACCTATTCATGCAGCAGAATGCTGATTTGAAAGGCCCGGGTCAGATGCTTGTAACTCAAACAATTTAACCGGCTGGCTCGGAACTTCTTTGCCTCTTAGTGATTCATGCGCTGATGGATACGGATGTAACAAGTCCAAAGCAAACGCTGATTTAACAGAAGACGTCTAACATCATCATGCGCTATGTATGACTTCGGCACACATCTCCTCACTCTCACATCCCTCGTCATCGGCGGAATGTGACAACATCGGAATGAATGGAATGGTGGGGAGAACTGTCGTAAATGAAGAAGTTTCAACAAGAGAGATTGATGCTCTGTCCCATCTACTTCTTCTTGGAGTCTCCAGCCACCTTGTTCTGCAGAGGCAATTGTGAAGGGTCAGGAAGCGAACCCAAGATGGTGAAGCAGATCGCAATCAGCTCCAACACAGCAGGGATCTTGATAATGCCTCATTCTCTGCTTGCTTTGTTTCAAGAGACACTCGCAGAGAAACCAGGCCTCCAGTCAGCCGTGTTCAATAGGACTTCCGGCCAATACGTTGATAATCGACTCTAAGTGATGCTCTAGGGCGCCACGACATGTACTCGAGGATGATACGGAGCATCAAAAACACCACTGGAACCGGATGCGTAACAAGCCAAAGCAAACCACCAGACCGAACACTCAAGTCTTTCAAAGAACACTTCAAGGAAAACTTCCAAACCCTGAAAGTACTACCTAATCCAATCAATTGTCGAGCCTACAAGCTGACTTGACCCTTTGATGTCACTTTTACTCCGTGCTCGCATCCTTTCCCTTTCGTTCGAGCAAAACAGAATCTGACCAAGATGATGGTAACTCGTGCTAATGAAAATCATTTGCGGGCAGCCTGAATCAGAGTACCACTATGCCTCATTTGCTGGTTCAATGACCAACAAATAGCTAAGGAAGTGTCAAATACCGGTAGCAACTATGACGTAAGAAACTCTACCTTCCACCCAACATCCAAAAGCACCAATCGACCTCATAACCAAAACTCTGATGCAGCTTGTCCCCATCCACCTGGTACAAAGATCGGGCAAACGCAAGCGCCTCTTACCTTCTTCACACCGCGGACCTTCCGTGACCTGTTCTTGCGCTCCTTGATCTGCTTTCTTGACTTTTCGATCTTGGTCTCCAAGCCGTTCTGCAGACAAAGCCCACAGCATGTCAGAAACTGACGAGGTGAACATAGCCTGAAAGACAACTGCATGCCAAATGCTCCCCCCACCCAAAAGATACCTCTGAGTAGGTCGAAAGTACTGCATCCTATGTATGCAGGACAACTGTTCCTAGATCCCTCCCCATCCATTGGCCACCACAGTGAAACAACCAGACGATGGTGGCTCCTTCGGTCCGCCTATAATGTTCAGAATTCCTTTCCAAGTGTGGCAGCATCCAATTCCCTCGGCCGTTTTTCATCGCGATGGAACTCTACACACCGCCGCCTGTCTGTCCAAAGAATGGCTACAAACTCCTCATCATGACCCTTCCCCGTCGCCACCGCTTTCAACCGCTCTCAACCTCCTAGCATGGCCTTCGGAGATTCCCAAGAGCGACAATCAACTAGTCATCCAGCTGTTCCTCCCCTTTGCCTGTGCCCTTGCCCTTCCTTCTAGTCAGTCGACCACCGGAAGAGCCACCTGCCCCACTCTCGATGCCCGTTACTACTGATCACTATGAGCGCCCCGAGGAAACCAGAACATAGATGATCGTGGAGAACCGACTGACGGCCCCTGCTCTGCTTACCCGGACCAGCCTGTATCTGGGCTCAAACTTCTTGGCAGCGTCCAGGTTGTCATAGATGAGCCCAAAGCCGACCGACTTGCCGCCTCCGAACTGGGTGCGGAACCCGAACACAAAGATGGTCGCGGGGTCCCTGACTTCGTACAGCTTGGCCAGCTTCTCCTTCAGCTCAGCCTGGTGACATAAGCTATGGGGATCAATCGCCAGCCAAGCATCGCTACAAGCTACCATTTCTTCATCAAGCTTCACACCGAACTACTCTGCTGCAAGCTGACAAAACTGCAGCGGCGCGATAGCGGCAGCATATGCAGGACAGACTGTCAGGTAAGACAGCTCGTCAAAGTTTTGTGAGGAATATGCAACGTATGTGGAGGCATGTGCGCTCTATTCTCGGCGAAAGGCACCGTTATCAATCTGCAATAAACAGTGGACACTGGCCCCGGTGAAAAACAAGGACAACAAAATGCAACCGAGCGGGCATAAAGTGCTCAAATGACTTCGCTTATTGGCCGGCCAATCTCTTCGCACAAACTATCCACACTACTGGCAGGGCCGGAGGCCGCCGTTCTGCTGCAAATGATTGAGAAACCTCACCTTTGACACATTTGCCCTGCCAGGATGGAGCACATCAATAACCTGTTCAAGGCAGAAGAAGCAACCATGAGAGTAGCACACCACGCAGAGTACCATTATCATGCAGGCCCGCAAGGCCTTGCTGGAGTCTTACCATCCATGCCTGATAAATGGTTGCACCTGGGCAATAAATCTTTCAGTGGAGGGTCTAGAGAGATCTCAACAGCATCCGTCCCATCCCGCTTCTGCTGCTGCCAACCAAGTTCAACGGCGGTGCTAATGCATAGTCACTGAAGATGATGCCCGCCATAATTGCCGATGAAGCTAAGATCGGGAAGACTCACGAACTGCTTCCTCTGCAGCAGCCTGTTGGTGAGGAACTTCCTCGTCCGGATGGTGCTCGCCTTGGCGTCCGACATGGCTGCTGCTCAGAGCGTGGCCGCCGCAGCCCGCCGCCTTGCTGTCAGGGGATGCAGCTGGAAAGAGGAAGAAGGCGGTAACGGTTGGCGGACAAGAAGGGCACTGAACAGTGCAATGAAGGCTGAGCTTCGACGCTGAGAACGATAGTTTTGCAAACCGGAGTCCTAAACCCTGTCTTACAAACCAATGATACGTGCGCACTGCGGAACACGGAATGGTGCAGTCTATACCGTAGTCCGGCAAACCAGGCCAAACCCTGCTTTCAACCTCTGTCATCGAGAGCTGAGCGCTGTCGAAGGGGGGTGCTAGCTTGCAAGATGAGTGCGCTTCAGCCCACACTGACAGGTCTGTGATCAAGTTGCAGAACCCTAAATTTGAAGAGGGAGCCTGCACATGCAGGGTAGCAGCTGCTGCTGGCACCAGCTAGACTCTAGAGACGTGTGCAGCCAATGCAGAAGGCGCCGCCAGGTATTTATAAATAAACTCACCTGGGGGCGAAGAATTCTTTGGGGGCCGTGAGCGAATCGCGAGGAGCTAGATAAGCCTTCAAGTGGTTTGTTGCCTGCGGGAGCCCTGAGTGGTGTGAACTGGGCATGAATGCAGTCATCGAGCTGAACACAGCGCTGCTTTCAAAAGCGTCAATTGGGCAGACGATGCAAGCTTTGGAAGTTTTAGCATCGTAGCCGCTTGTGTAGGTGCTCCATACTTGATTTCCACAATCTGATCAAGCAAAGCAGCAAACGATAGTTCTATGCTGAGTGCCAGGACGTTTAACCCTTCAAAAAGGACAAGCTGGCGACCATGTCATTGCAAGGTACGTCTTGGGCTGTTTTGTCGGTCCTGACTACTTTGTTAGTCAACCTCCTTTTGCCCATGATCTGCAGATGATCTGTTCTTGTGCAGTACTATCCTTGCTCATTAAGCATATCTTTCAATGTCGCTCGTCACATGGAGTATGCCGTCAATATGGCGCATTCTGTGAGGAAACTGCTTTCAATCAAACTGACATATGTTCGTATCATGCATCTCATCGGTTGCCACCGTCTTCCTTCATCCAGTGTAAGTTGTCCGCACTCTTTTTGCAACTTTGGCCACTGATGTGCCTGGATGCTTGTACTTTGATAGACTTCACATCAAACTGCACAGTATTGTCTCTGGATAGAGTTTACCTCCTGAGTACCTTGGTTCAGACCAGAGCCTTTCCTTTCATGAGAGGGCCTCTTTCTCAGCTCCTAAGGTGATTTGCATCTGATGATCAATGATCAAGTTGTCACACATGCTGTCAAGAAAGCAATTGTCAATTGCCTGTGCCTCTCCTGCTTCTGGTCAGCAGCATGTCCAGGCTTTACTTTGAGAAATGATCGAGTACTAAATCTGAGTGCTGTTTCTCATCATCCTGCAGCATCGCCGGGCTGGCTTTTCTGTTCTCCCTCGGCATACTTCTCCAAATCCTGGGATGTGCCTTGTACAACAATTGGTGGCCTATGCTGACAGGCAAGTGTCTTGACGGTGCACTGTGCACTGCACCTGAGAGTTCTCTGTCAGCAATTCTTACTCTTGGAGTTTTCGGAAGTGTCTTGGTTCCTATTTGCTCACATTTTGAGTCTAGATTCTTCTTTAGTGTTTGGAGAGCCAGACAAGGCCGGCATGCTTGTGGTGCCAGAGAGCTGGACTCTGCATGGAATGTTGTTTCCTGAAGAATGAACGAACAGTTTTGCTGTGCTTTGCAGCGTTGATGTACGTCATGGTCCCAATGCCCTGCCTGTTCTTTGGGGGCGGGAGCGCTTCTGACTTCATATCCGCGGACAATGAGACGGGGTGAGCTAACCTGACCCAATCTGCATCCCAGCTGGAAGTTTCTGTAGCAGCATCATCAAAGTTGATTCACGGCAAGGAGAATCCACCGCAACAATCAGCTTGCTTCGGTTCATTTAGGCCTCAGCGAAGAGCTGTTGATTGATCTGCCCAAAAGGTATCTGATATAGAACGCATCGGCAGGTTTTATCCGTCGTCTTGGGTGAGTCGTCCAAAAGAAACGTGCACATTCATATGGTTTCTACACATCATAGGTCCTTGAAAGCAAGCGTGAGATAATGCCGGTCAGTTGCATCCTACATTCTTTCGTCAAAGGTTTCTTTGGAGCTTGAGATGAGGACTAACCGGCCTCTTCTCTCTTGCAGGTGGGAAGATGCAGCCAAGTTCTTGACTGGATTCTCTGCAGTTGGAAGCATTGCCATTCCAGCAATTCTGAGGCATGCTGATCTGATAGCGACAGGGGCAATGTTTATTGAGTTCTTGTCGTTTGGTGTTCTGCTGGTTACGGTGTTGCTGTATCAGCGGATCAGCCGGGAAGACGAATGGTAGTAATAGCGGACCATACTGCGGGTCTTTAATTGACAATCAGTAACTGTACATACATACATAAGGACATTGGATCAAGCTAGCAAGGCAAAAATACAAGGTTCGTATATTGCAATGGTGCCAGCGAATGATGGAGTGAGTTCCGACTCTTGACTCTCAGGTTTCTCGAAATCTACACATAGCTCCTTGTGAACAACGCCGACGGTCGTCAGCCTGGTGCGCGCAATTGGAGTGCATGGAGTCGATCGTACATCCGACTCGCAAGAAACTCGTATAGCTCTAATTAAAGCTCTAGGCATGGCGGCACTAGCCGGCCTGATCTCTTAACTCTAGGCGGCGGAGCTATCATTTCATAATGGCTATCGCGGATTACCGTTCCATGGGCAAGGGCAACCGTCGCGTGACCAGCAAAACATGCACCACATGTCTAGACTCAGACGGGGTCACCGTGCCATGCACTTATCATAGTAGGTTATTCTTACACAGTCCGATCATCTGTTGAATGCACCGCAAGCTAGGGCAGTCGATTTGCCCGACATCAAGCTCCGTTTCATTAGAGTTATTCGGAATCAAGTATATGAAGATACCAAGAATAGAAACTTGTACAACGGCTAGCAGTTGCATTAACATGGTAGGACACAAACAGACTGCAAGGCTCAGCGAACAAAGTCCCCTACGTTCCAAGGAATTCTGTTGCTTTACACTGGCATCCATTCACGTCTTTCAAACTGCTCTGCTCTTTTCTTGACTACTTTTGTTGTCCTGTACCCTCACGGGCCGGCTGGCCCGATCCGGGTGCCGTTGGTTGCGGGGGACCCGCGGGACTTGGCACCTGCATGTTCATACCCACGAGAGGGCCCCTCGATTGGTCGCCCACCGTCGGCCCCATGGCCCCTCCCGTCCCCACCGCGGGGGTGGCAAGGCCCGGTCGAAGGTGGCCGGTTAACCCGCCACCTGGTCGAGGGCCGCTCGCCGGCCCCTGGGAAACATGACCCACCAACGGTTTCACCGCTAAGGGCTCAGGTCGAGCAGGGCCCGACGACAAGGGCCCTGCTGTGGCCGGCTTCGGCACCTTGAAACTGGGCGGCGCGACGGGGGTTGCCTGCGGCGGGGCCTTTGAGACCAGGCTCGTAGTCGGAGCGGGGAGGAGTTGAGGGGCTTGAGAGGCTGGGGGCGGGGTTGGGTTTGGCTGCGGGTGGGAGGGGGGTACGACCAGAGGAGGAGCGGGGGCTGAGGAGGAAGGGGGTGGGGGTGCGGAAGCGTCGGTCATGACCGTGTCCGTGGTATGGGCTGGCGAGGCGCTGGACGGCTTCTCGTCTACCTCCATGTTGTCGCCCTGGAAAGAAGCGGACACAGCGTCAGCTTGTGGAAGTGAAGGGCAATGCAGGCGAGGATGCCTCTATAACGCCGTTGACCTTGCCGCAGAAAAGGTTACTAGTCGTTCTCACATCCGAAAAGAAGAACCGGTCCTCGAAGCTCCAGGCTTCCAAGTCCTGCCAACTCTTCGGACAAGTGGTTCTCGTGCTTTCCAAAACCAAAAGAAACACGTTGTGCACTCCTAGATCGACAAAACCACCTGTCAAGCGTTCCTTCCCCGCATATGCAACTGACCTCTGCTTCGCTGAGGTGCGCCGCCTTGACGCTCCGCCCGAGAGCGTCCACCACAGGGCCCGTAGGGGCCGGCACCTGGATCGGTTCCGTAGTCTCTTTCTTCTTTTCCGTGGGAGGCTCGGGCTTCGCGGCAACAGGCCGCGGCTCTGGCGCCAAGGTTGGCGGCTTCCTGCAATGATTAGAGCGCAAAAAAGTGAGATTGATGGATGGGTCAGTCTTGCAAGACGACCGTGAGCTCGTTTGAGGACGGTCAAGCGCTCAGACCTTTGCGCAGAGGCCCAGGCAGCTGCATCAGACGACCAACAAGCGGGGCTAGAGCAAGAACTCAGCCAGCAATAATCAGTCAATCTGCCGGAGTCCTAGGAACAAGCGTCTCAGCTGGATGCCCCCTTTTTTCTGCAACTCTTTCACAGCACGGTCTCCTCTATCAATCACTTCTTCGGCGTTCATCAGCAAAGTACCCCAACGGTATCGCCCACGCCTCCACCAATCCAAGATCCGTCATAGGGCAACTGGCTGCCCATATATGTCTGGCTGCAGATACTGGCACCTTTCTATACCACCACAACAATACCACCACAACAACAGACCGGATGGGAGTTCCACATCGACGATGCACCAAACACCCGCGACTGCAAAGGCAAGGTTTGTGACTGTTCGAGATCCTCACCACTCAGTTGGAACCATGGGCTCCTCCTTGGCCTTGCCCGCCTGCGCTGCTTTCCTCTTAGCCTCATCCTCCGCCTCCGTGGTTCCAGAGCCTTGCCAGAGATGGTCGGGAGCGTTGGGACGGGGACGTGCGCGCACCTCGGGGTCCAGGTCGTGGGGATCCTGTGAAGAGAGTATTCACACTGGTCATGCAGCCCATTGTCTTGGCTGAAGAATGGCGTCATTGGCTCGCTCACATCTGAAAGGGAAAAAGGCTGGCAGGACAGGCATGCTTGAAGATAGACGTGGATCTGACACGAGTACTGGGACGGCCCCGAAACTTCCTCCGGTTCCTGCCGGTTGTAACTTCCTGCAGCGACCTTCACCCCCCCCGAATAAGCTTGCTATCAAGGGACAACATATTATGGGAAATACAAATTCCACATCGCAATGTCCAGGAAAGGTAAAGCTGAAGTTTGCAGATTGCTGATCCGCTTCCTGCAAAAGAAGCCGATTGCCTAAAGTGCGTGCTGCCATGTTGATACGGTTCAATCAGCACGCTAGGGTGATCAAACGCCCCCAAGTCCTGTATGCTCTACATAGACGCTTTGGAGGTGATAAACGTCAAACCGAAATCACTGCAGCGGAACCCGGTATCAAAGTGCTTAGGTCCGCACTAATCAATGTAGGCTAGAGAGAAAAACCTCTATCACGGACGCTGAAGTGAAGAATCCAGAAATCAAACTGAAAAAGAGCTGCTAACATTCAATTGAGTTTGACATGCACATAAAAAGGTTTGATAAGGTGCGTGGGAACCCAACCAGAAGCCCATAGAGGTGAGGCCCTGCCCACTCGGAGAAACACTGGCAAACGATGTAGCTCCCGCCTTGGACAGAGTGGAAAGGGGCGGCAGTGCTGAAGACACATGAAACCGACCACTCATGCAGACGACACCAGAAAACCCGACAGAATGCAGCGAGCCTGCCAAGGACAGCCAGGAAATCAAAGCAGCGCCATTCTCCAACTTCAATTTCATTCGAAATGTTCCTGCCCCTGCCCCTACCCCTGCCCCTGACGTATCTCAGCCAGTATAGGAAGCCGGCGATGATTTCCAACGACTTCTCCCTCACCTCCTCATAAATTTCGGTGTCGGGTGGGCGGTCGTAGAAGGGCACGCTGGGCGCCTGCTGCAGCTTGGAGAGGTTGTCCAGCAGGCGTGTTTTGATGGTCTCCAGCTCCTGTCGCGTGTTGAGGTTCTCCATGTTGCTGGGCAGGATGTGCAGCGTGTAGTCAGGGCCGAAGTACTCGAAGTAGTCGTTGTACGGCATCTTGTCCTCCAAGTCCACGCCCAGCGCGACGCCCGTCTGCGGGAGAAGATATAAGGTGAGGCCTACCAGAAATAAGGGGCGGGGGGCGGGAAGCGGTAGGGAGAAGAGCTGTTTTAGAACTGAACTTCAGCATCTTGATCTCGGCCACAGTGAGTCGCATACTGCAGGAGCACGGAAAGACGGTCATCGATCAATTAAGGAAACGGGAAGGAATCTTGGATACCACCGAAAAGGTGGGGAGGGGGAGGAAAGAAGGAAGAGGAGAAAAAAGGTACATATTCATCCAGGTCGCGCTGCCCATCCGCACAGAAGGTGGGGGGCAATGTAAGAGTCTGGACAATCAATATGACTCGGACAGGTTCCGAAGGATACTGCAGGTAACGGATCAGGCAAGTTAGCCTCCTAGTTCAGATTGAAGGCCATCTACAGGCAAGTGAAGAAAGTGAAAATAGCTTGAAAGGGGCAACACGAGCAAGGCTTCATATACTCACATCTTTGCCCATAATGAAACACAAGATGCAGCATGTTTGATTTAATGTGCTCTACAGGCTCGTCATATCCTTATTCAGCAGTACCAAGGGAACGAGAAATGTCACAGTGATAATTAGTCTGAGAACTTCTGTCACTCACCTCATAGCACCAACACCGCGCCACATTCCGGATTGTGTAGCCTCCCCCACCCAGCAGCAGTAGCGGCACGTTGAAGGACCGCACAAACTTGACGCACTCTCCGTGTCCCTTGACAGACAGGTTAAAGCAGCCTAACCGATCACCCGTCAGCGAATCCGCTCCGCACTGCAGCACGACAGCCCCCGGCTGGAAGACCTCCATCACCTGTTGAAAGAATGCAGATAGGATTTCATTTTTTGCAAGATGAAGCGCTCGTTTCTTTGAGTCCTGCATGTCCTGAAGCTAGCTAACTGCTAGCTACACTGGCAACCTTATTTTTATTTCTTTGGATAGAGTGAAGTACCGAGCCATTGATAGCAGAAAGCCTTGAGGATAGAATGCTAGCAGAGCTTGAAGCTCCATGTACGCAGCTAACAGTTGAGCAGACCATGTTCATATGAACACTTGGAAAGACAAAGTGCTGGCTCAAACAAGTGGCTTGGTTATCGCACAAGAAAGCAAGGCCAGATTGCCACACAACGATTTCCTTCCCGCGTATCTAAAGTGTAGGTTGATAACTCCAGGTGCAGGATTACCAGGGTTGAGCTCCCCACCTTTCCAATGATGGGCTTGAACAAAGACTCGTAGCTGGCATCATCAATTCCATCCTTCAGCGGCACGTTCAGGGCGTAGTATTTGCCCTTCCCATAGCCAACATCGCGCACGTCTCCTGTGCCTGGGAAGTAGTCCCCAAACTTGTGGAAGGAGACTGACATCACTCTGTCGGTGGTGTAGAACGCCTCCTCCACCCCGTCGCCATGATGGATGTCAATATCGATGTAGAGCACGCGCTGCAGATTCAACAACAAGTATGAGTTTCAAGTTCTCAACTTTCTTCTAATGAACCGGAGCATATGAGCTTTGGATCTTCCTCTATCAAGCTTCTCTTTACCTCATTGGTAGGGAAGGTACTACAAAAAGCTCCAGCTAACACTGATGCAACACACCAGCTGAACCAGATTCTTTGCCACCACCTGCCCTAAAATGCACGTGCCTCTTACTCACATTATGGTACTTCAGCAGCTCCAGGATGGCCAGCACGATGTCGTTGATGTAGCAGAAACCGGACGCCTCGCACTTCTTGGCATGATGCAGCCCGCCTGACCAGTTGATTGCGATGTCCGAGTGCTGGTGGTTCAGCTTGACAGCACCACCAACAGAGCCCCCTGTGTACGTCTGGCAGAAGTTGAAGAGGCCGTCAAAGACGGGGCAATCTTCCCCAACATTGAAGCGCTTGAGCATCTTCAGGTTCTCATGCTGGTTCTCTGGGGTGACCATCTTTAGGAAGTCGACATAGTCATCGGCATGGAACCTGCAGTCACGAGAGGAGTGTGAGTGGCGGTCTTGTGCTCAGTCGGCCTGGCCATTGCAGTCCGTGTTGAAGCTTCTGTTATAAATCCGTCTGTTGCATCATAAGTTGATAATTTGGCACACAAGGTAGACTGCCTGTATGCACCCTTGCTTTGTTGTTGAAGACCACATTTTGACATGAGGATCAGCCAAGGCCTGAGTGCAGTTAGCTCATGGCACTCTTTGGCAAAACCCGGGAGAAAAACGAGCTTTGCATACCTGACCAGCTCAACAAATGGATTGCATGGTGTCTGATCTCAACCTGCTCAGAACCCGAATAAGCCAATCGTCCTCACTGATTGCTAGGGAGCACCTTGCTACCAACCAGAGTGCGGAGAATGCAAGCTCATGATTACCTGCACATGTCCTTGTCCCTGGAGGGGAACGGTCTGAAGATCTCCATCTTGTTGTAGAGACCATAGTGCAGGAGCAGGTTGTGCGTCATCCGTATTCTATGCGGCTTCATGGGGTGGCCCATCCCATAATAGTAGTTCCCTATTTCAGGATCATAGAAGTAACTCTGCAAGAATCAAACAGAATCATTCAGTTCATGGTGGTAGGAAGAGCTGACATGTTCAAAGGCCATCGTTGGAGGCAATGAGCTCAAGCACATGCTGTCTTGAATTTGATCCTTCACAGTCAGCAATCTGTCCTTCTTCATACCGCATGGACTTACCACTCGCTTCTTCCCTTCCGTCGCCGCCATCGGAATGGAACGACTGTGCTCCTTGCTAATCAACCTCAATCAATGTACTGCAAAGCGAACAGCATACACTTCAGCTCTTGTCCGAACAATTGGCAGCTCTCATTTGCTTCAGCGGCATGGTGACAACCTTCAGCTCTCAAACAATATCATAGAAAGCATTGAACATTGACAGGTTCAATATTAGCTCACTTACATAGAAGCAAGACGCCAATGGGAGCCCGCAAATTGTAAGAAACTGCTCAAAGAGGCACCCACTACCAACTCCCGCCACCTTCAGAGAACCAAGACAACATCCCAGCTAGTAATTACCTAGAACCTCGTTGCTCATCTATTAACGAAGCTTCCCAAGCTCACCTTTAGCTTTTTGTGCGCCTCTTGTGCATCCGTTTGGGCGCCTTCTCTGATCGTCTTCCTTCTCCATCTGCCTGCACTGGCAGCCTGCACCTGCTTCGGCTTAGCTGCACTAAGGTACATTCAAGCTTTAACTCCGGCAAACCCTAGCGACAACTTAGAGCATGGATACTCGCGCTTTTTTAGTCGGTTCTTTACACCGGCGTTAGACCAGGGCGAACTTGCAGTTAACGTCCGGCCGGTGACCCCGACGTGTCCCGCACCGGTCCAAGGTAGACAAGATTCTCCTGTCTCGGTTTGACGAACCAAAGCTGGGTTAGTGCATAGAGGCGTTGGTGGTGGAACCTGAGGTTTCAAGTTCAAGGAAGTTGCAGGAGAGAGGAGCTTGCACTTTCAAGTTTCATTCCCAGAGACGCTTCCCTTCAAAGTGGTGTTCCCAATTCCATCTTCTGCTTTGCTTCTGGCGTCAGTTGGCCATCTCTGTGGAGAACTCCTATCTGAGAGCTGATAAAGCAAGTCCACCCAGCTCCTGCATACGGCAGCCAATTGGGTGCATTGTCTGGCCCTCTTGGTTTGGCGTTGTGCTGAGTTGTGTTCTCTGATTTTGAAGGCACTTATACGGTTGAACGTGAGATGTGGGATTTTGGGGAAGATCTCGACTTTGATGACGAGGATGACGTTGGGGCGCTTCTGGCCAAAGCCAGGATAAAAGTCACAGGCCTTCCGTTGGGGCATGCTCAGAGACCAATGCAGAATACCAGCAGTGGAGGCCCAGCAAACAAAACTCCAACAGCTTCAGAAGCAAGTAATCCAGGAAATAATGTTATGGACCGAGCTCCAACTATTAGCTCAAGCATAATTCCAATCAAGCAACGGTCTGGAAGTCCCCAGTCTTCAGGCGATC
This sequence comes from Klebsormidium nitens, assembly GCA_000708835.1. Lineage (NCBI taxonomy): Eukaryota > Viridiplantae > Streptophyta > Klebsormidiophyceae > Klebsormidiales > Klebsormidiaceae > Klebsormidium > Klebsormidium nitens. Next base: position 33,078 of record DF237587.1, read on the forward strand.
GGAGCGCTTCTTGTCCGCCTCCGCGGACACGGTTGAACAGCCGCGGCCAACCCCTGGCAAATGTCACCAATGCCATTCTCACAGCTAAGTCAGTAGGCCGCCAAGTTCCAGCTGATGTGAACCAAACGCTACAATCAAAGCACGCAGGTCAAGTGCCCCTGCGAACAACTGAGGTTTCTTCGACCCGCCTCTCGGAGCCCTTCAAAGTTCCTTTCTTGAAAGGCGCCGGCTGGCAGGGGAAGGCAGGTGGACAGGAGGCCACAGCATTCCATAAAGCTCAGGGCAGGGCTCCGGATGTTGGCAGGCAGTTCTCAAACGCATTTGCGAGCACGTCAGGTCCTGTGGACTCAGCCTCCGGGAGACGCTTCGATGCCGCCGAGAAGGGGAAGAGAATTGTGAGTCAGGTTGGGGATGGATCCATGTCTGCGCCTGCAAAAGGTCCGCCACCATCAGAGGGTGTCCTTTGCCATCGCCCGCCTGTCATTCCGGGCCCTGCTGGCGCCGTACAGAGGGCGTTGGCTCAAGGCCGCAGCTCAGCTGAGGCTCAGGGGCTAAAGGCAAGCACTTCAAAGCAGGCACCCCTCTCCCTAGACGCTCTCCCTGATGAGGACTTCTCAAAGGGACCGTGGCTTGCAGCGCTTGACTTCATCCAGAGGGAGGGGGCCAGAACAGGTGAATGCTGCGCTTTTGAGTGCTGTCGTTTATGACAACCTTGTAAGTGCTCGACGGCTGTGCAGGGGCAAAGTGTTGAAGATCTGTGGTGCTTGAGATCTGCTCATTGTCTTCATGTTGTTTCCTGTGGATAGTTGAATGCATAGTGGTACGCTCTTCTAATGGAAAATCGAACATTTGCAGGGGCTCTGCAGGTTACGCGATTGAGGGAGCTGCGGAAGGGGGCAACAAGCAAGAGGATAGGACATGTAAGAAGAAGCCCCCTTAAGGAACCGGTCTAATGTTTATGCTATCAGACATTGTGATACTCTCCACTGAAAGGAAAGTGGTCCGCAAGCAAGCATAGCAGTGAAGAGAAAAGGGGATGCCTGGCCTATGCCTCTCGCAAAGTTTTGCTTGTAAGCAGGGCGTTGCTGCTGACACCAGACCACTTACAACTTACTCAATTCTGCCTACCTCAGAAACTTTGAAAGAAAGAAAACAAAGAAACACAAACCGAAACGTGTTTGTACCTGCAGCTGGTGGTTATGGTCAAGTCCATGTCGCCAACAGGAGAGGGCGACATGTTTGCCATTGTCAAGGTACACGTTCTTTCTCTGAAGGGTCGCAGATCCTTCTAGCCGGATCAGATCTTGTTCATGTCTGGATTGACGGTTTGCATGTTCTGTATCAGCATTGATTTTGATGCTGTTACTTGCGAATGGGAAAGTGCTTTCTTCTCAAAGATTGTGCCTGCTGCACAAGGGCGGCCATCTTACAACTCATAGACGCCGTCGTTTGCGTTTCAGGATCCTAGCGGGACCTTGGAGGGCACGTTGCACAGGAAGCTGCTGGCAGATGCACAGCTGGGGCCCATCACTACAGGAACAGTGCTCGTCCTTCAGCAGGTGGGGAAATCCGTCACCCGCTTCTCATAAGGTATCGGCAATCACACGGATAAATCATATGTTTGCATCCGAACTGTCTGTTTCATCCTTAGCAGTCCCCACATTGCCAAGACATATTTCTGGACCATTTCAGGACTTCGATGATTGTTCGTCGATATGTCAAAGATCAAGGCTTTTTGCAACGTCAAAATTATAGGAAGCGAATCTAAGCTACTTGTCGTTTGCTGAAATTTTCCGGCGATACCCAGATTGACATCAACGAACAGCTGTGGACATGATTAGTGCTTCGAGCAGATTCCAAACCACGGCATTCCCCTGATTCCTTCTCTAATCGCTTAGATGACCTATCGAGCATGCTTTAGCCTGCCAGAGAAGTCGAACCAAACCGTTTCTGTCCACCTTGCTTATAGATTTCTCAGTCACCTGCAGGTGGCGCTCTTCCGACCAGTTCCAAGGACGTGCTACTTGAACATTGTCTCCAGCAACGTCCTCAAGGTAAGTACCACATACTGAGATTTCACAAGCCTTCGAAGTCCCATCTTCCGCTCTGATGTGAGTTTTCTCTTGTACGGAATCTCGAACCTAGCAGCTGATTCGGACAACGCTCTCGAGCATTTTTTCTGGTAGTCAATCATAGACTAGTTTGCTAACTGGGATCTTGCTCTGAGCCGTCGATTAGTGGGAGCAGGCCCAGATTCTGACACAATATTCCCTCCGTCAATCACCGTTTCTGCCATCACGTTTCGCAACGATTCCAAGTCATCGCCAAGTTTCTTGCGAGCTCCTTGTGCCAAGCCAAGCCTCGTTCACCTTACTTGGTGTTGCCGAATACTTTGTAGTCAGGCCGTCTGTAGAGGTTTGCTTGACCAATGTCAGTAAGGTCCTCATATAGATTGTAGCCATGTGAATTGGAGTTTAGGCCATGGAGCCAGAGTCGTAACTACGCAGAAGACAAGGTTCCCATTACATCATCTGGAGCGCCGAGTTTGAAAAGGGGAGATGCTTCCAAACAAAACTTTATGAGTCAAATTTTTCGTGATGGTTTGATCGAAGTGCTCCCGTTGGTGCTTTGTAGGTCGACCGGGTCAAACGAAACGCGAACTTTCCGTAACGGCCATCTTGACCAACCCTGTCCTTAGATTTTCAAGGACGGTTGAGCAGATTGCCCCTCCCTTTGCAGATCTTCCCAACGAAAACCCCACGGCCAGTATCGGGTGGCAGCCTGCGGGCTTCGCCCGACCCGGCGTTGGCCGAGCCGTCCTGGGGCAACTTCGACCTTCCCACGAACAGCAACAGCTTGAAGAGTTTACCCCGGAGTCGTGAGACCGCATCAGCAGCCGGCGAGGATTTGCCCAGGAACGCAACAAACGTCTACAACTGTGAGACACCGCAGCGCGACAGTTCGTTGAGAACATCGGCCGACTTCGCGAGGATGAAGATCGGTGACGTGGCGGGGCTTTCTACCCGGCTAGAAGATTTGTTACCAGAGCTCCCAAGTCAGCGGACTGGCAGCGCCTCCGGTGCAATTGGCTCTGACGGTAATCCCGACACGCCTGGTCCGCCGTCAGCCACCCCTTCCGAGCTGGACAACCTTCCGTGGGGCGGTGGCGACCAGACAGCTCGCTCAAGCCGCCCCTCGGTCGCCCTCCCAGGTGCAACGCCCCGGCAGAATGCGAACCGCGGAACCCACCCAGCTGCTGCCAATGGCGGAGTGCCTGCGGGGGTCGCGATGACCAGATTGAATCTGTCAGGGAACGTGGCTTTGAGCGTGGAGCTTCCGAGCGGCGAAACCGTGCGAACGGGGCCTTCGCAGGGTAGCGGCCCAGGGCAAGGAGTGGAGAATTCGAAACGAGGGCGGGAAGCGCTGAGCGTTGACATCCAGCAGCTGTTGGCGGGGCTCGATGAGGAGGACTGGTTCATGCCGGGGTGAGTTTCAAAGACGGTGGCTACGAATCCTGCTTTTGTGAAACTTTCCTTGGGTGGTCAACCGAGCTAGTGGCAGGTCTCGAAGGTCTGACTAGGGATTGCTAAACGTGTCAAAGTATGTCCGTAAACGATCTGGTCTATTGGCAGCTCCTGACATGCTTTGGATGGCGAGCAAGAAAAGCTGGTGCGAAGATCTGGTCCAAGTTTCTGTGTGGTTTGGCATCTTGATTGTGTCCTTTTGCCTGCTAAGTTCTCTACGCGAGTTCAGGCACGTAGCAGCTACAATCAGTCCAGCAACATCCGATGTTTGTATCCTTCCATCGAACTGCTTTAGGCATTGGGTAAAAGTGATCAGCCCCTTCTCCTGCTGCATCTTGTAGGGAGGACGCTCTACCTCCGAACAAGAAGTCGCGTGAGCTTGAGGAAAGCTTGCCCTTCTAGAAGGATAGTCCGCTGCTTGCGGTTTGTCAAAGAATGATCATACAGAGCTTTGATACTGAAGAATGCCCTTACATGATAGGACGGCAGCATCCCAAAGTTCTGCTAAACGCCGAGGTTGCCTTTTGAAGCAGACCACTGAAAATCTGGTGTACACCGTCGCTGTGCTTGCATGCTTGCAATGTCAGTGCACTAGGCTTTCTTAGGACGACTGACAAGATTCTAGGGCAAAGTCGAGGCAGCTTTTTCTTGGAAGAGTTCACTGCCAGTCTGGCAAGTAAGATCGTCAGAAGAAGAGATTCACGTCGTAGTTTGTCCCCCCTGCAAAGGTGCGCGAAGGTTGCGGACTTACTCGTGCCCGCTGCCATGCTTCATGTGTTTGGACCGTAGCTGGCACATGATTTTATATGCGCTCTATCATCCTATCATCTCGCTTGTAATCCGTCATATGTGCCGTGCAGCTGCTTCAACCATGTGTCATACGATCAGTTATCAAGCCTTTTATCTTGATCTGCATGGCTTAGTAGCTGGACGGTCGGCCCTACGTCGCCCACTGAGGTGCACTCTAGATTGAACGGCAAGAGCTAATCCGGTCGTGCGGGCGCCCAGCGCATCGTGCTGAATTTGATCATGATGACGGCTTGATCGGATGCAGCACACTGCAGCCGACGGTCTTGCTTACATTCGGACTAAGTTATGACCTTGAAGCATAGGGTATTGCATTATACCTAGCAATACCTTGCATCATCATTGTTGCAATGTTGGGACGGCCCTATAAATTAGGTCAAAGACGATCTGCCAATGATACATATACCGTACTTAATTAGGGTTTGAGTGTTAGGGTTTGGAACGAAAACATTGCATGATCGAAGACTGCACATGCGTCAAAGAAGTTCACATCTTCCCGGAGGCCTTTCTTCACAGCAGAGCGCAGCTAGAAGAGCGGGAGAGCGAGCTGGAAAGATTAGCCAATTGAGCATCCCCCACGTCTTGCCAAAGTGACAGGCTTACAAGGTGTTGGCGCAAAAGGTCAGCAATGGCTGCTGCGGCAGCACGCACAGGCCGATCTCCAGACATGTTGGCCGGAAGCCATGAGGCCCCAGAATTTGACCACCTGTTCAAACTGCTGCTGATTGGGGACAGCGGGGTTGGGAAGAGCTCGCTGCTTCTGCGATTCACAGCGGATACTTTTGATGACCTCTCGCCCACCATTGGTGAGTTCCAAAACGGGTCAATGATATTCACTTTCTGATAAAAGATTAGACTAAGCACTTTTCGAGTGGACAGTGGTAGCTGGTAGACAATGGTATCTTTCTGAAAGGGCATCAGCTTCATTGCATGACGGCATTATGTGAGGGGGAGCCAGGGTACAATCTGCATGCATGTAGCTCCGCGTCTTGAAAACAAATTCTTTGCCATCATGCTTGACATAACACTCCTGTGTGCACCCAAAGTCTGGTAAGATTTATTTTGAGCTGTATTTCTAAGTCCCGTCCTGCAATCCTATCTCATCACGGCATTTGATGGGAGGACTGTACCCCTCATGACAATCAACTTGTCTGTGGAGTTCATATCTGCTGTTTTTACATTGACATCGCAGGCGTCGACTTCAAGCTGAAAATGCTCACTCTTGGGGGCAAGCGGATAAAGCTCACAATTTGGGACACAGGTTGGATATCCTTCCCTGCTCGTAGGGCTTTGGTCCGCTTCAGCTTTTGTTTGAGGTTTCATCCGCGCAGTTGTGACGTTAGGTCTGCACAAGCTTGGAAGGACAGAATCAACTGGTCGCACTCCGGATTCAAAACGGGAAATCACTTATCAGAATTCCCCTCTGTACTCAGCCTTAGGCAACAGTTGCCCCTAGAATTTTGGGCTGGATTGGTGAGCGTTCGTTGCAGTAAGACGGTTGAGAACATCATATGTTGGAAGTTGGAAGTGATGGCCAACTTTGGGGTACATAGCAGCTATGGTTCTGTTTAAGGATGTTCTTCCTGCACAGCAGTAACCAGGAAAGAATATCCCCCTGAGCTCAACGCTGTTGGGGGTGCATCGCAGGGGGGAACTTTCTAAGAAGTTGACGTTGCTGATCACACATTGAAGGTCAGCTGATTGTAGACGGGAAGACGTTCCCATCTACGACAAAGGATAGCTTCCACGTCAGTAGTGTACTGTCAGGAAGGCACAAGAATCCACAAACCTGCTTATCTGCAACCCCCCGGCAATAAGACTGAATCAGCAATAGAACTGTATCAGTGGATCCTGGTGAACTTTGGGTGAAATCGCAAAGCACACAGTATCACGTGTGGTTCTCTTATGTGTCTGCCGAGTCATCTATTCTGCCAGATGATCTTAGAAATCTTAACAGTGCACCCTGGAATGGCAGTTCATAGAAGGCGGTTGTTTAAGGTGTCTATAAGAAATTCTGAGAGCGCTTCATTGTTTGCAAGTGTATCTTGGCAAATTCTAGAAGTTCGAGGTTTTGCATGGCTGGCAACAGAGGTCCTGTAGATTCTGCAGACCCCCCAGACACTTAAGAAGGGGCTGAGAATCAAGAAGATTTCTGTCACTTGCAGCCGGACAAGAGCGGTTTCGTACGCTGACCAGTTCCTACTACCGGGGGGCTCAAGGAATCATCCTCGGTGAGGGAGAGGTACCCTTAAGTCACTCCGTTTCAAGTCTGCTGTAATGTTCCAATCTTCTTCTACTACAGTGTCGCAAGATTGCTCAGGTTTTTCATGCTATGGTCTTGCCTCTGAACATCCAAATAACTGTCGAAGTGCGATAATCTGTCCCTCGGATCGACTTCCTGGGCGTTTGCGTCTGTGTTTGAGAATCAAACTCCCTAGTTTACCAGCACCGTCCAAATATCAGCTCAGCTATTCTCCAAAATGCGGTATTCAAAGAAGGTGCAAGTCGAAACGTTGAGCACGCATAACCAGCCAGTCTTCAAAAAAGAAGATGTTTCAGCACGAAATGTAGCCTCAGGTGTGGGCCCTTGTAGATCATGCGACTTACATCCGGATTCACATTGAAACTGAAAACGTCCCCGCTCTCATGCAGCGTACGACGTCACCCGGCGGGAGACGTTTACGGACCTTTCGGACATCTGGCTCAAGGAGGTCGAATTGTACAGCACGAATCCGGACTGCATAAAGATGCTCGTGGGGAACAAAGTCGACCGGGTGAGTCCCGCAGATTATAGTCCCTTTCGAAGTGTATATCAATACTTGTAGCTTCTTGTCCGGGAGTACGAACAATCCAATTGTCCGAACAACATTTTTTTTTGTCGTGGACGATTTTGTATCTGCTGCGGAATGATGTTATTCTGCTGCAAACGATAAGTTGACCGTTTTCGTAGTCTGTTGACGCATCTGATTCCGTCAGACCTACACCATGACCTTGATCTCCGTGCTCTTATTGTTTTGTGAAGACTGCTTTGAAGACTCTCCATTTCTGCCTTTTTGGGGGGAAGCACGACTGTGCAATAGGCGTAAAAGAGCTCCAACTTGAAAACAGTGTTATGGATGTGTCCAGCTTACAGCTTCGAGGGCTTATCAAATGCCAGTTCAGCACGTTCTGACAGCCCTTCAGCTTTGTGGTCCCGTAAAAGGCGCCACGGCAGGGCCGTTCGTGATATTTCCAGAGCAGGGGCCATCAATGATTGGCCCTGCTTCAAGGAAGGCTTCAAACGGGATCTCAGCAGTTTGGCCCCCAAGATGAAACGAAGTAATCAGCGCCGGGCCTGAAGCAGTATTGTTTGTTTTGCTGCAGGAAAGCGAGCGGCAGGTGACGAAGGAGGAGGGGAAGGCGTTTGCGCGGCAGCACGGGTGTCTGTTTCTCGAGGCGAGCGCCAAGACGCGGCGAGGGGTGCAGGACTGCTTCCAAGAGCTTGTGCAAAAGGTAAGCGAGCCTCGTTATTTCAGGGGACCTAAGACACCTCGAAAGCTCAAGAGGGCAACCAAAAAAGTCCTTCTGATTTAAAGAATCCTTTCCGTGGGTTTGCCAGCCCTTGGGCGGAGTGGTTGAGACAGCAATTGTGGGCACGTTTGATCCAGAGCCCTTTCGCGATCTTTCTATTGTGGCCCTCGTGGCCAGTCCGTCGTCGGTCCATCGGGGCTCGGTGTGCATGCACCTTTGGCACGTCGACCTGTCCCTCAGATCGTCAACCCCGTCTTCTGAATTTCCGAGTTTGCATGAGATAAGTGTGCCTCTCGTCGACACGGATTCAAAAGAGGACAGTCACCAAGCGCAAAGGCTCGATTGTCGACGTTCAGTGGCGTGAGCGCAGCAGCAGATTGCACGTTTCTGTGTCCTGCTTCGATGAAGCCGTTGCGTATTGGGAGTTGACAACAGAATTTTCAGGACGAAAAGGCGTCATGTTCTGCAGAAAATCAGAGGAATCGTAAACACAATTAAGGACGTCGTTTGGCCAGTGTTGTGTAGGGTATATTCTTCTGTTGTCTTCGATTGAATCTCTCGAAAACGTGTCCGCAATCTGCAGGAAATGCTCCGTTGTCCGCTTTCGAAGGCCTCTTAGCAGTAGACCTATGCGACCCTGATCTCGTTTCATGCTTTCTGCTTCCTTCACATTTGGCTGCTGGGAAGAGCTTCTCAGTAACCTTTATAGCTTCTTGACAGATTGGTATCATTGAGCATTCAAGACCTGTTTTAAACGAGTCAGAAAGAAGTCGGTTGAGGTTATGAAAGACTGACCTTACTTTGTCCTGCCAGATCCTTGATACCCCCGGTTTGGTTGATGTGGGTCGACCATCTGGCGACCACTTACGGTTAAACGCGGATCAGCAAGCATCAAGCAGTGGTTGCGCATGCTAGCTGCATTATCTATCTTTGAGATTGAACTTGGTAGACGACATCAGGTAATGCCCTTTATTTGCGACCTCGCCCTCAAGGATTGTAGATAACAGAACAGTTCACGTGTGATGTCTAATGGAGAAAGTCAGGGCTTTCTAGCTCGCTCGTGTACATACATAGACAAACACTCCTTGGACTCTCAACAACGCCCCAGCAGAAAAGCGTCGTTCAGATGAATTCATTGTAGCATTGGCCGGTCAGTGTCTCGTTTACTTTTAAGTAGGATGCGTTGAAAATGATGATAGTATTGTCACTATCGGAGCCTGTTGAAGTAGCTCTAGTGGCAACGTGCGGGCCAGTGTTAATGCATCTTGGCTGCCTACCAGTAAGTTACTGGTGGACTGGGAAGCAATATGCTTCGGGTCCGTCGGTTGCATGCTCGTAGGACCACTCGAGAAACTTGGCCCGGAGTCTGGCAGTGAGCTTCACATGCCCTGAGCAGTGCAACGACATGGAGTGCAATTACTTTGCAAAGCCGTCCCGCGGGCCAGGACATGGAGGCCAGAGGATGGATCGACGGTGCACACTGGCATGCATGCCATCTCATGCATAATCATGAAAGCTAGCTATATACTTTTTTTGAACAATGCAGGGGCCGGGCTTGAAGGCCGGCTACAATAAGTTATATACTGTTATATATTCGTTGAATAACTTGATCATATACTATAGTATGTATCATGTGCCGTCATGAAATGAATATGTGAGTGAAATGATTAAGATGGTACGAGCAGTGGGTACATGCATGCCTCCAATGCCTTTGAAAACGTCTACAAAATGTCACTGTAGAATTTCATCCTCATTACATGTCATTATATCGAGATCATTGAATAAGTCATGACAGAAGCATGATCGAGTTGATGCCAGAATTTTCGGGCAGCTTGAACGTACTGCTATCAGATGTCTGCAAGTTAGTACACGATCATGTCCGCTGCAACCCGGGCAATCAGCGATCGAGCACGTCAAGTTTCTTATGAGTACCTAGCATCCTGGTCGAGCCTGAGGACCGGCCGAAGGAGGAAGACGGTTTGCATGTAGCTGAACCGCGGTGCAAACAAACGAGATGCATATTTTCGAGTACGTCCTTACTGTCCATGGGTCGGACATGTTTGAACAACGCCAGAATGATGGTCCCTTCAGACACACGCCATTGTCATGTAGCTGGCCATAGGCTTCTCTCCGAGAGGCTTATGGCACACAATTGTTGAACTCCTGCATAAAAGTATTATTCAGGTAATATTGTCCCCTTTGCCCTATCAACCTTACAACCTCAGCCGAGACCTTGTACACTGTGGAACTTTTGCGACCAATGAGAAGAACGATCCAGTGCGGGCCGTCTCCGAGGTCACCACATGAAGCACCTGGAGCGACGCCGTTTTGTCTGCTTCTGGGGAAGTTCGATCGGTGGGAAATTTAGGAGCTGGCCATGCCACTTTGTGCTCTCCATCTTGCAGCCTTCCCTGGACGCCTTCCATCCAGACTTCCTCAGAACGAAGCGCCTTCAGACCTGACGCCAATTCTTGTAGCTCACGCAAATTCAGTGGCGCGTCCTTGGGCAGGCCCGCTGTCGCCTCACTGAGCCCCACAATTAAGCGATTCAACATGGAGAAGCGGCTTAGAAAACCAGTAGGTGGCACTGGCAGGGAAGGTGCCTCCCAGTTACTCTGAGGCTCGCCTTTCTGGTGACCGGACCGCAACTGCAAGCCACGTGCTGGTTTCACCAGGACACGCATGTCCTCTAAGGCAAAGACACATCCCAAGAGCACCTTCACATACAAGTTCTTTTCGTACTTTGCAGCGACTTCTCGGTTTCCATTCTTCTCAATCACGGGCACGAATTGCGAAGCTTCTTCGAAGGCCTGAGCAAGCTGCGTGATCTGGCTGCCTGACACTTGGAACCAGCTTGTCGACGTGGTTGCCAAAGTACTCTTCAGATCCTTTAAGATTGGAAGCTGAACCTCGGGTTGTGCGGAGCCTGCGTTGGCAGCCATGTAAGAGCACGCGTCCTGAAGCATATACGTCACAAAGGATGAGGAAGCATACGCCATCCTTGCCTGCTGAACCACCGCTATCCACGTAAACAGAAACTTCTACAGCTGCCCGAAAATGGCATGCTCTCGCTGCTCCCATGGCAGTTGATGGAGAATGCTCCGCACCTCTTCATCTAGCTGCACATGACATCCCATTTTTCTGAACCAAACCCCTGGGAGCGCAGGGACTTGTATGCTTGACATAGATCAGGGAGCTTGCTTGCGCAGCATGGCGCCCCGCTAGCGAAGGCCTCACTAGCTGCCACAAACACTCCCCAAACACTTCCAGCATGCCATCTACTTCCAAAGGCTGGACACTGAGGCGCCCTTGCATCGATCTCTCTGCGTTCTCACTCATGGCGTCCCACTCTATCCACGAACCCTGATCGACAATGAGGCTGGCCGGGTCGAGCCTGGCCCTGGCCGACTGGCCTGTAGCTGCCGCGGCTGCGTGTGGCGGCGGCCGGGCTGGAGCGCGACCGCAGTCCCCGGGTTTGCAACGGGTTTCAGGCTGGTTTCAGGCGGACAAGCGTTCTTCGGACACTTAGAGTCGAACCGTCATGTCTGAGTACGGTCAATTTCGGGATCTCGGACGGTATGGTACATTTGGCGCTGCATAGAGCTGACGTCACTACACAACTTAGGGTTCTGCGTGAGCAGCGACCATGAGCTTGTGGTTGATGAACTTATACTATACTTTCTTCTCGGCCTAGAATGCTGGTGGCATCTTATTCCAGCATTTCATAAGATTGTGGCGTGTTTGGGGCAACAGACGGATCGTATGCTTGAGCTTTCTCCAGGCCGCTTCAGAATCAGGGACAAACGCGAATCGGCATTGGTCTGTCTGAACCCTTACGACATTTGTCATGGGAACTTGATGTGTATCCTCAAGAAAGCTTGTTTGAAACAGAGCGTCAGAGTTCCTTTTCGAGATCTGTATCTTCTAGTGACCATGGGAAAGCAAACCGCGAGCAGCACTCGGCCGCTCCAGATTGATTTTCGGTTGAATGAGACGACCCTGACTTGCACTTCTCAAAAGGTGGGACCAATTTGCACTTACAATCTCCAAATTGAGCGCAACTGATTGCCAGGTACCACTGCTGTTGAAGTTGACAGCTACCAAGGCCCTGCGTGATGCCAGTGTCTCACAGGTTCAACCTTAAAACTTGCTGCTACAAACACAATGCTGCCCAGATTTTCCTTGCTTCTTCCAGAAACCTTGCAAGAATGTGTGCTGATCTGGTGCTGAGGTTAGAATTCAACATGCAATCATTTATAGCCCACTGAAGCGGACGAAGGAAAGGCCGGCTTCATTTCTTTCCTAGCTTGATCTGTGCTACTTTTCTGCAAAAGCCAGCTCTTTGAATTTCAATTTGAAAGGAGCTTTCTCAAAGGGTAGTGTTGCGCCCAACACAAGCTGTTTGGTGGCTGCAGCAAGTACTGTTGGCATGGTCTGAAGAAGCTCGCTGTTGTGAGTCAGCAGCAGCTGTCAATCTGAGCTGGAAAAGAGGGAGCAAAGGTATGGTGACCATATGTCTGAAGGATCTGTGCAATAGGGAAGCGAAGACAGGAGAAATCTTTCTAGGCTAGCTTCGAGGGCGTCTTGGGACATCAGATTTTGCAGACGGAGTTTTCCATCCTGGTTCCTCGAAGTCCGCCACGTTCTGTGGATGTAATTTCCATGTGATTGTCTGGGTGCCTTTAGTCTTGATAGGCAATTCTGCGTTACTAGCCCGCCAGAAAAGCAGACGCCCTGCTCTTCCAAACGGCACGGCTGCAACCCTTCAGCTCGAGTTGAAACTTTTGTGCCTTGGCGCTCCACGTATAAGACCCTGACAGCGTTCTGCTACCTCAAGACTTTACCAACCTGCGACCACACTAAGGATGCTCCTTGCACCTAACCTGTCAGTAGATAAAGACCAACCGAATCTAACAAACGGCCTTACTGACGGGCGCTTCGTTTCTCAGGCAAAGCTCGCGCACGACCAAGTGGTGGAGGACAGCAAGAAGGACATCCTGGGCCTGAAGGACCCCCAATGGACGTCTTCCACTTACGTTGACAAGAGCAGGTTCCCCAAGCACGAGGCGGACTGCCGACTTTCGGCGACCTTTGGGCTTGCGGGGCACACGGTGAGCCGTTTCTCGCAAGAAACAAGCTGTGATGTCGAGACATCGGTTAGGAAATTGTGCTTGTGTCTAAGTGGACAGCACGACGGGAAGCCATGGCGCCATGAGGTCTTCCCAACTTAGAACCGAATTCACCGAGAAGGGTTCCATCGACGTGGCAAAGGAGAGAATGGTAGAGGAGAGGTTACTGAAAGGTCGTCCGCATGAGTCGTCGACTCCTGGGAAGCAGCTCGGCGATACTCCTGTAAGCGGTGACGAATTCAAGAAGCAGGCCTGGTTTGGGGCAGCCCTTCCAAAAGAAGCTCAGCGTACAAAGTGCTGATTACACGCTCTAGTTTATGCCAGTCACAGAGTTAAGGCTTGCATCAAGTAGCTACGTGACTTGCTGTACTCTAGGCATGAACCGCCTTGTTATCTAGAGAAGAGAAGTCCAGCAACAAAGCTCGTGTTGCTCCACGAATCACCCGACAGTCAGCTTTTGAATGTCGCGAACTACCTGGTCCTCCTGATCATCCCTCTTTCCTCAACAGCAGCTTCAAACTATGAGCCGAAGCGGTTGGTATTTACCGGTTGCTCGCTTTCCCCCCAGGTGCGTGATCCGGATATCCTGTGGTCGCGGCCCGCCCTTCCGGGGCCCTGGAATGCGAGCACCGAGATCAACAGGAAGACGCTGAAAAAAACACTAGAAAACAGGTAGGGACCGGGATGAGTCTTCTACTTTTTGGCGTCATTTTCGACCGCCTGATCTGCGGAGCGTCGCTCACGGAATCTTGGGTACTCGATCTTGAAAGTGCACCCGCTGGAGACGTTCTGTGATCGGCACAGATCGAAATTTGGTTTCGGCGGCCAAATCTTCGTGACCAGCTTTGGATCTGGGTTTGGGCAGAGGCGGAAGCGAATCAGTGCAAAACGAACGCCTGCCTCCCAGCGATACTCTTCTGCAAGACTCCTCAGCATAGCTTCTGCAAACCACACCGCTGTCGAAAGATTCGTCTGCTTGCGAAGCGAGGGATAATCTTTGAGCAAGTCGAGTCGACTTTGGAATTTCGCGTTTGAAACTGCGCATCTGATGGATATTGCCGATCATGTTCTAGATGTTGATCTCACGCCCCAGAACTCTCGATACTTTTCACTTGTATTAAAGGCAAAACCTTCATCTCCAAAACGCGTCTGCCGACTATCGGCTAAGTATGAACTCTAAAGTCGTAAGGGCCGAAAGGGTACAATGGTCTGCTGACCTAAAAATCTTGAAAGTTCTTTCGCTCCGTACATCCCTTGTGTGGATTCTAAAAGCTTTGTTCTTCGCAAGCAAACGGCTAAGCCTAAAGATGAAACAAGCTTCTACGAGGTTCGACAAAGTGTCCTGCTTATTCAAAATCTGCAAGTTGTCTCTCGTGCGTGCTTAAGGTGAGGCCTTCACAACAAGAAGCTGTCCGCATTTCGAAATCCCCGTTATTATTCCCGTCTCAAGCCGTCCCTTTTTGATAATATGCAAGGCCGTAGATGCAAGGCAGCATTCGCTGAAGTGAAGCGCGCATTCGAAAATCTCGGTCGATTCTTTCTAACCTGGATTGAGGCGACCTCGACGAAGCAGACTCATGCCCGTGCGTCGCAGACTTCCAGCATACAGGGCAAACACCGCAACACGCTCAGCGCAGCACCCATCTGACAACACACGACAGTGTCTGTTTCGCCAAGCGTAATCGAGGCGTCCGTCAACCAGAAAACTCACGCCCCTGAGTCCGCTTTTTTCCAGCATGCAAGGCGACCACCGCAACACGCTGAAGTGCAGCGCTCACCTGGCGGGCTACGTGGACCCCGCCACGTCGCAGTTGCCGGACGTCCGACGGACGCGCAGCCTGAGCCCCCCCAAGCGGACGTGCCGCTGTCCGGACGCGCATCCCAACGCGCACGCCGACGACTTTTCGCCAAGGCGGAGGCGGAAAAACAGGTCGGAGTTTGTCAATTTCTGGGTGCTGAAAAAGGAGCGCCCGTTGTCTGAGCGCTCAAAGATTCGGACGTCATACAGGTTGGATTCCAAGTGTCTCCCGAGTCAGGTCTCGACACACGGCGTGAAGATAGACAGCAAAAAATAACGGGTTGTCATTGCATATGCATCACGGAGTTCGATAGGTCAGTGTTCCGTTGTTAAGAGTTTTCGCGTCTCGTCTCTCCGACGTTTTTTGCTTTGAGTGTCGACTTCAGTAATGTGTGTGAGATGAGTGCATCATCAACCCATTGCGGCCGGGCGTGGGGTTTGAAGAGGAGGTCCATCTTCGCCTTTCTACTTCATGAGTGCCACGTTCGACGCCGGAGCCGTCTGACGCCGAAAGGGCCCCTCCAAGTCAGACATGTCTCACAACCGTTGAATTTTTCACCTTATTCTGCGCCAGCCCTTGCTTTCGTGCTCCTGACGTCACTTGTGGACACCACATACGCTGGCCTGCTGGCTTCTCGAACGACCTAATGTCTTCGTTGTGGCCTTTGGAAGGAAGTCGTCAAAAACCTCTGAAGATGCGGGTTTCGCGCTTATCAGAAAGTGACGGGGTTCTCAGATCGCTGATCGTGAAGTGCCACGAGAAGGAACGGCGAAATGGTACTAAAGCCTTTGGATCCTCGACGAATCGGCTGACGTCGAATCTGGCCTTGTGCAGGCCCGTTCGCCGTGAAGACGTGGAAGAGGTGAGAAGATTGGACACGTGGCAGCCGCCCATAGTAACAGGAACAACCAACAAGGATGTAAAAAGTGAGATTGCTGTGACGGGCTCATCATGACGGGAGGGGAGATCATGCTCGTTTTGTTGCTCCGCAGTAGCAGGCGGTGTTTGCAGATGACTCAGCGCACAGGGTTTGGTGGATGTCGATCTGGAAGACGGAAAAGATAGATGGATAGAGAAAGAAAACTTGTAAGTTCGAGGCCAGGGGCGCTAACAATAGTGCAGAGCAAGTTCATAGGAACTTGTTTATGGGACGACAGCGTATGTGGTGCACAATGCGCAAGCAATTGTCGGAAGTCACACAGTCCGTCTGCTGTATACTATATATAAGGAAACTCGTATGAGGTAGAAAGCTTGACGAAATAAACTTTCATGTCAATTGGTAGCGGTTGGTTGAACTTACATCCACTTATAAAGAGTGCTTCACAGCTAGAGCACGAGAGCATCCATATATATTTGACGGTATATTAGAGCAAGTTGCTGATGTAAATTCATACATCTAGTATATTCAGAGGAGAAAGAAACCTTATTCAATTGAAAGAGAATGATACAGTCCACTAGGCCCCGAACGGACTATAATAGTGTAATCTCGACTCAATCCAATTATATATTGCTGCGTCGCTTCATAACCCATCGCAGTGCAAAGAGGCATAACCTATCGGGGTGCAAAGAGGAGATTGAATTTTAAAAGCTCGCACACTGGAAGCTTAAGTCGCTCATGACACGTCGTCTGGTTGTAGTCCTACCTTCATTTGAAACGTCTCGTTTCATTCATAACTGATAACAGCGGCGGACCGAACGGCCTCGGGGTGGCAACTCCAATTTTAAAACAGATGGTGTTTTAAATTCGCTTTTCTTAAAAACCGACTGAAAACAAATGCGATCGGCGTTTTGTTTCATACCGTTGGATAGCCCGTTGTCTGTAGTTTCCAAAACACTACTCGTTTTAAATTTGGCCCCCCCCACGAAAAGTAAAATGCTTTTAAGTCATTTCAAAACGCCGATGTTTTACTACATGTATCTGCGGGTTAGGCGGACCCAAAAATAGCCCGTTTTATAAAACAAATAAAACAGTAAAACGTTTTAAAACGCTTGAAATCCATGTTAAAACAAGTCAGATCGATGTTTCCAGGCCCTTATACCCTATTTTGGCCTTGTAATATACTCAGGCCTACTTTCATGATACATACGAAGTTGCAAATAGTCGATAGCCGCTATAAAAACAAGGAAAATCATACAAAATCAACCTTTTCCACGGTTTTAAAACAGTTTTAAAACGTTTTAAAACGGCGTTTTAAGCTTCCAAAACAGCCAAACCTTGTACTACACTAGGAAGACCACCGGAACGCTGGGACCACTAGCAGTCTTCAATAAACACCACTCCTAGTTCCCACTCCCGTATGGCTCAGAGTTATACTAACCCACAGCTACCTGTCAGCGTAAACCAGCGTGGAGCTACAGACAACTTAACTGTCGATTAGCAGGTGCCC